>BRDA01001860.1:27149-62024 GCA_036984385.1 Crenuchus spilurus
CACCTGTCTTGTCTCATCTCACTTCCCTGCTCGTTCATCGCGCTTACGTTCACTATAAAAGCCTTCCCAGTGTTTCAGTCGTTGTCTGTCGATATATATGTGACTCTGCCAGGGAAAACCAGGCCAAAGTCACTGGGCAACTTATTGAGGTATCGTGTCATGTCTTAATATAAGCACCTGTCTTGTCTCATCTCACTCGTTCATTGCGCTTACGTTCGCTATAAAAGCCTTCCCAGTGTTTCAGTCGTTGTCTGTCGATATATGTGACTCTGCCAGGGAAAACCAGGCCAAAGTCACTGGGCAACTTATTGAGATATCGTGTCAATATCGTGTCTCTCACATTAGCGACAAAACTTAGCCACTCAGTATTATTGCTGTAAATGAAAGATAATAGTCTCAGATATCTATCCGAGTACATATTTTGATCAAAAACAAAACTTAAATTCACAAAAAAGTTGTTTTGAAAAAAAAAAGAATGACTTTGACCTGGTTTTCCCTGGCGGGGTCACATATATCGGAGGAAAACCACAGAGAAATGGGGAGAACATGGAAAATCCACCCAGAGTGGGATAAAATGGTTAACTTTCAATAAAGAATATTTAAACTGCTATATATATAAAGTCATCTTATTTACCATCTTTTGGGGAAACCACTGTCGAGTTCAAAAATAGACATTTATCATAGAAGTAGACAGGGCTACTGCAATCAATCAAACAGCTGGGCTTTTCCTTGAATATTTGAAGCGTAAGGTTGACCGTGCATTCTCAGTTGCTGCTCCTACCCTGTGGAACTCTTTACCTTATGATATTAGACCCTTGTCCTCTACTGAACAGTTCAAATCTGCTCTAAATACTTATCTGTCCTCCTGGCATTTGTATAAACTCATTTTAGGGTCTAATAATTTTTACTATCTTAAGATCTTACTGTTATCTTACAATTTTATTTCTTTTATTACCATTTTTTATTTTATTTTATTTTATACTCAATTTGTGCAGCACTTTTGGTCAGCGTCGGCTATTTTAAATATGTTTATAAATAAACTGAATTGAATTGAATTCTTAAATTCTGGGGTGTGTTATTTTGGGAGTATATTTTTAGACAGCATACACTGAAAAACGTTCTGTAAGAAAATTGTTCACATTTTAAAGAGATTTAAAGAGAGTATAACAAATAAGGTCATGAAAATCAAACAGAATTTTGTTATTTTATATTCTTTATACATAAAGACAAACGTAAAGGCTTTTTTCCTTTAATGTTGATCAGTAAGGCTCAAATCTCATGTAAGTATAAATACTGTGTATCTCTCACATTCCTAATATCAACACTCCTGAACCAGAGACAACATCACAAGTGCATTACCTGGACTAAGCAGAACCAGAACTGGACTCTTACTCAGCACAAAGTCCGCTTTTTACATTTCATTTGTAAATCAGCTCCTAGAGTCTGAGAGACACACAATCCGAGGTGTCTGAAGTCCAGTGTGCAGGTTCTGTGATGGTTTGAGGTGCCATGTCATCTGCTGGTTTTGGTCTACTGTGTTGTATCAAGTCAACACAGGAGATTTAAGTGCACTTCATGCTTCCATCTGCTGACAAGCTTTACGGTGATGCCCATTTCCTTTTACAGCAGGACTTAGCAACAGCTCAGTGCCAGAACTACTACTGACCTTGATATTATTGTGCTTAATTGGCCAGAAAAGTCATCAGCTGTCAGCCACACTGATCAACATTAAAATAAAAAAAGGCTTAAAATGGAATTAATATAAAACATATGAGCTTGAAATAAAATATAAACATATATTTTCTCATGATATTCAATTTTTTATGTAAATATAAATGCACCACTTACCACATTTAATCTTGAAAATGTCATCCACCAGCCCCTCATAGACAACCTGAGAGCACAGCGGTGTCACAAAATCCACATCTATAAATGTGAATACAGAGGTTAAATTTAGATTAGACATATATTACAGCAAAGCTACAATAAATGTGAGTATTCCTCATGTTTTTAAATGGTTTGTTGTAGTATGTTCACACTATTAAAGTGCATCATTCACACATCAGTTAATACAGTCCATAAATGAAAACTAAGCTGAGAAAACAGCTTATTTAAATTCATTGTTTTTGTGTTGTCGCATTTACATATTGAACTGTGAAAAAACACTCTCAACGTTTCTAGCCAAGACTTTTGAGCTCAGAACTGAACAAACAGAGGTGTTGGCTACACACTGCTCATTGCAGTTTTTAGACATTGTATGTGGTTTTATTTCTAAAGCTTAACTAATGTGAGGTGACACTCCGTTTTCACTCAGCCACTAACCCTACACTGAATATTTATGAGATAGGTGTGAGGTGAGAGCTGTTTTCACACATTTTACTGCTGCTAATCCATCAATGGAATGTCCGGAATTACCATGTCATTATCATATTGATGACAGATTGTGCAAGTGGGTGGAAAATAATGCGCAGCTGTCTGACTCGTGCTGAAAAATGTGTCTCTGCTTATTTAAGCTCCTCTCACAAATATCTAAAAATATATTTAGATTCAAACTATATATATTTAAAAAGTAGACCATTTAAGGTTTCCGGGATATGTTTAGTTATATTTCTTGGATAAAATCTTTTTGCGGAATTTTGTTAATATAAAAAGGGAGAACAAACCGCAGAAAGTTAAAGGTTGTGTTACAAGGGATAAAGAGAGGTTGGGAAATGGTCATGTAAAAATTAATTATGACCATTTTTGGAACATAAAAGCATAAATTATTTAAATAAACTTCAGGAAAAAAAACTAACGCAAGAAAATTGGAAAAAGAAGACTCTTCAATTTAATAGAGGTAATAGTAGTTAAAACTTTTGAGGAATACATTTTAACCTCTATCGATGAGGAAAACATTTCCAATCTCAGGCTGCCGTGCTTTCTGCTCTCCATCTTCTACTTGCTCCCTCCAAGACTCATAAACCATCTGCAACATGCAAGAACAATACAAAACTGTTAAATGTTAAATATTTTACACTATAAAAAGCACTATTTTAGCTTAGTTTCTCCTCACATCTCACCTTGGCACATCGTCCAATCCCATACACCTTTGAGAAGGGGCCGTATAAGGAATGCACCAGATGTAAAGCACTTCCTGCAGTGGTCACCCAGCGCTGATCTCCTTCCTAGCAATATGAAGAGGAGATCATCAACCAGGATACATAATAAAAGTGCAATAAGTCGTCCCAACAACGATAAACAAAATAACAAGCAAAAAATTAAGTAGCACTAGAATACCTGATGAAACCTGCCATTGAGTAGAATAACTGATCAATTGAAACATTACCAGGAAGTTATCTCTGAAGAATTCAGGCAGTTCTAGGCTTATAATGTCATCATCAAGTGGAAGGAGATAGAAAGCCCATTCATCAGACGTCACATCTGCAGAAAAGATCCATCAGTGCCCCCTGAGGTTCACATGAGTTCAATAACTTAAAAAAAATTCAGGGCACCTACCACCATAGATCCCCTGTTCCTCCAAAACGGTCTCACAGGCATAGAACTGTAAAAGCAAAGATAATGTATTACAGGAAGAAACACTCAACCATCCAAGACCGATCATGGCACAGGGCACGGCATCTTAGCTAAACCCAGGGCAGGGCGCCAATCCATCGCTGGGCACACACAGAGAATTTAGAGTTCCCAATTCACCTGACCTCCATGTTTATGGATTGTGGGAGAAAGCCCACCCAGACACAGGAAGAACATGGAAACCCGACCCAGATGAGGACTCGAACCCAAGACCTCAAACGTGGTAACCACCCTGCTGCCATGCAGCCCGTTATTATACTGTATCTCCATTTAATTTATTTCAAAGAACATCACATACATATAGTCTATGTAATATGGAAATCTTATACATTAGTGGTTGAAATTTTGGGTCCATCTAGAATTTTCCATAACAACACACAGGCTAAGATGCTGACACTATGAGCAGAGGATCACAAGTTCGAATCCCGGTCATGCTGTTTGCCATCAACATCAAAGAGAGCGAAAATTGGCAGTGCTCTCTCTGGGCAGGTAGATGGCGCTGTCACTCCCTATCACTCTCACATTGCAATGTCTTCTGATTGGTCCATTCAGAGCTGGGAGCCCTGCGCTTTCCTCTGAGCGCGTTGGCTCCCCAGTGACGGTGTATCAGCGGTAGGTTGAAAAGAGGAATGTTAATTTCTTTACCCTTCTAGAGTCATGGACAATGGAAAGTGATGGGGAGAGCCCCCTAGTGGCTGGGATAATTGGCTACTACCACATTGGGAAGGGCAGAAAATTGACAAATAAATCACAAATGTTGTTGCTTCAGATTTTTAATCTTCTATAGTAGATGGGTGGGTAGGATTAAGCTCAGCTTAGCAAAGTCTCACAAGTTGCTAACAGGGAGACTGTAGACACCTTTCTTCTTAAATAACTGCCTTGTAAAATGTCTAATTTAATGAGTAGGTTTTGAAGGGTAGTGTATATGTGAAACTGCAGTCTTAAAAGAGAAAGATCATTTCTCACATCTGTCAACAAATAAACAGTTTGCTGTTCATAATCATGGTCAGGGCACAGTCACAAAATGTACAGCTGTACTTTGGCAACGCAACCAATCAAACTAATCTCATCCACCAGCTTACCTTCTGAGGCGTAAATATGATCTTATATCTTCTGAATCTTCCAATGGATTTGTCCAATTTAACTACGTCTGCAAACATTGACATGATGTTCATTGTTTTATGATGTCCACTTGCAGTTCACATCCTCATTATGATCTGAGATTTTGTTATATTTGAAATAGAGCTCACCTGCAATCCATTTCACAGTCTGTATTCGAGGGCGTATCAAAAAACACAGCCTAAGAAAAATACACATAATGATGCAGATTTGCTCAGAACACTGTTATCTAACATACATGTGGTTGCTGAAGCTTACTTACTGATCTGATGTACTGACCACTGGTTTGAACTCAACTTTATACAGTTTGTCCACTTCATGTTGCTAGAAAAGACACAAAAACAACTTTAAATGTTTATGTTCACAATTATAAAACTCTGAAAATAATGAAGAGACGACCTCACATGTCTCCAACATCACTGCACTGCTGTGTTCACTTCACTGGCTTAATGTAGCTGTTTGCATCACATTCAAATCCCTGATGCTCGCCTACCTAGCAATAAATGGACCAGCTCCTCCCTATCTAATGGTAATGGTCAAGTCTTGAGCCACATCTCGAACTTCAAGCTTCTACCTGCTAGGCTTGACCCGACATCCTTCAAGACACGTGGAAGACTGGCATCAAGACTCTTCTCTGTCCTGGCAACCAGGTAATGGAACAAACTCCCACTAGTTGTTCTAACAGCAGAGTCGCTCACAGTCTTCACTGAAGAGCATCTCTGTGTGGAGCACTTAAGCAGCACTAGTTTAAACACTTACTGTAATGCTGTAAAGCTCTTATATTGTGTATAATTGTGTCTCTTTCTAGGTATTAGTGATGGTTTAGTTCTAACAGTGTCTGAACTGAAGAGTAGTTTAGATTCTAATCTGTCTGTACTAGCTGAGATAATTCTCTTAATGGAGACAAAACACTGTTGTACATCACTCTGGATAAGAGCGTCTGCCAAATGCTGTAAACGTAAATGTACACAAAATATTGACTCCTGAACTCTTCATAACTTAAAACATGTTTCAAATGAGTATGAACTTGTAGGAGTCTTCGTTTACTCTGAGTTGTAAGAAACTATTTTGCAGCCGATATCTTTTAAAGAGATAAATCCACTTTAAAGTCACCCTACCTTAAGCGTAGTAACATTGGCTATTCGATCCAACGGGCTCATCAAATCTGCATCAATGAACAAGTCCTTCTTTCCTGGCAGCTAAGAGGAAAATATTCAAACAGAAGCACATTTTCATAATTAAACATAATAACGACATAATTAAAGTCGTTTTTATATTAATTAGATGTAAAATGTTTTTAAGCCTTTTTTGTTTTCATGTCGATCAGTTTGGCACATGAAAATCAAATGATTACAGTATTTCATGTGGAGATTGAGTAAATTACTATTCAAACAGTATCAACACTAAAACAGAAAAGGCTTGAAATACGTCATTTTATATGTAATAAATATAAAATGTGACAGTGAATTAAACTAGGAATACAAATTAATCTTTTCATGATATTCTACCTCTTGAAGATGGACTAACTGACTGAATCATACCTGTTCCAGCAGGTAGATGAGCTGGTCCCTGGCCAGTCTTTTAAGCAGGGAAAAATCTGGAAGTTCAGGAGCATCTCTCCTGCCAGTGTGTGCCATATGGGACACAACTGTGCTCCTGTAAAAACAAATTAACACTTAATTACTTATTTTTTTCTGTTAATATGATTATGTTGGTGGTAGCATCTGTAATGATTTGGTCACAATTCTGTGGAAGCTCATTTTGTCCCTTGTTAACTGACCAACAAATCATTACTTTGACATAAAATAATCTCGAAATCATTACAAACTAATAAAAAATAATGACATCATATAATAATTTATTTACAAAATGGCTTAATAATGGAAAATAAATTAAATATGTAAATAATTTCTTAATTTATTTCACAAACATGCTAGGCGCGTCATAGTCAATTTTTAAAATTGTAGTTTCAAAACGAAACCTTTCAACGTGATTGGGCCTGAGCAGGCGCTGTGAAAACTACAACTCCCGTCGTGCATTGCGCTAACTGGGCTAGCTGGCTAAACAACAGCTACAGTAAAACAGAAAAATCTGCTCGTCTACAGAACATAGGTTTGCACAAACAACATATTTAATACATTAATCTGTAGGCTGACGTAACTGTATCTGTAACTTATAATAATTAAACTCGTTTTCCCTGTTTGATATCATGCCAATGCTAAGATACTACACTGTTTACCTTCTGTTGATGCTCTTATAACATTTAAAAGATACTCAACGCTTTGACGTGATCATTATTTGGATATAAAGTAATATAAAACTATACCTAAAAACAACATTAAACAAAACACACAGTATTGCTGACAGCTGGAATTCAGACAGCTGTCTTATTTTCAAATTACACAGCATTTGGCTCAGTGCTGAATTGAGAAATAGTATTATCTATATAAGTGTTACTATGACATACTGATATATGCTCGTACTATGCAACAGACTATACAATGATTAACATTAACTCACAGATGTAACCCTCCTCACCTCCTCGCTTACGGAAGAACCCGAATGAAGATCTGGCGTTTCACTGCTGAAAGCAGAGTTGCCAGGTTCACTAGGATCCCTCTTACTGGACTATTTAAACCTCGAGGTCGAGGTGTTTTTCTTTACAAATGTACTCAAAACACCCATTGCAACATAATAGAAAATGTATGTATTGTACAAATTTGTATTATGAAGGTATAATTTGGACGTTAAATGTCATTGTGTACTAAAAACATAAAGGAGAACAGCTGAGAGAGAATAGGGAAAAAGTGAGGTTCCAACTTTGATGTCCTCATAGATTCATTCATTCATTCATTATCACACCCGCTTAATCCTTATCAGGGTCATGGTTAGTCCCCTACCCCCTCACTGGGTGCAGGGCATTACACTATTCAACTAAGCCCAGGACAGGGCGCCAGTCCATCGCTGGGTGAACACACATGCACATGGACATTTTTAGAGTAGCCAATTCACTTGACCTCCATGTTTTTGGACTGTGGGAGGAAACCAGAGACCCTGGAGGAAACCCACGCAGACATGGGGAGAACATGGAAACTCCACTCAGATGTGGACTCGAACCCAAGACCTCAGTGCTGAGAGGCGCACATGCTAACCACTAAGCCACCGTGCCGCCCATGTCTTCATAGATGATAGAGTTAAATGATGATGATGATGATGATGATGATGATGATGATGATGATGATGATGATGATGATGATGATGATGATGATGATGATGATGATGATGATGATAAATATGTACTTTTTATTGCTCCTTTTAGGGAAATTCCAAGGGGACTTCAGTCACTTTAATACATACATACTATACATACATGCATGCATAAACATATGCATAAATACTTTACATGCATACATACATAAAAACAAAGTGCTTCAAAACCTTAGAAAATAAAATTAATAATAAAGTAAGATTCAAAAAAGATTTAAAACGTATACTTCTAACTTTTGCAGTTATACAGACCCCAGTATTCTATTTTTTTTTTATTCCTGTTTTTGTGGGTTTTATGAGCTGGAAGCCCAAATTATGTGAAAATATACAAATAAATACTTGAAATCGTTTAAATTGTGGACCCTGAATCTATAATCTATGAAACTTTAACTTTTTGAATTTAATTATGGAAATTAATACACTTTTCCATTATATTCTAATTTTCTGGAATGGGTATGTATAGCTTTCCCAGAAGTGATTGGATGTTAGCATAGTACTGGGAGGATTTTAGCCTTGTCCTGGCAACCCAGCCCGGACACATTAAAAAAGCGCACAGACCAGCAGCGTCTTTCTGAGTCTGATTCTGAATAACAATCTCAACCAGATATCTAACTTTAAAATCGTATATAAATATAACTTCTTTACACAGGTAGGTGATTTTCGGAAAGGCTATATTCGATGAAGTTGTCCTAATTACCGGTCACTGTAAGCCACGAAGCTGAAGATCGCTTCGTCTTATTCCAATTTCTCATTCCACCTTAAATAATCTGCAGTTTCATACAAAGTGCCTACTGTCGCTTTAATGCAGCTTTGCTGTAGTTAAGGTGGAATGGGAAATTAGTAAGCGAGTAAGAAAAGTTCTATCTCAGCTTCGTCTTTAAGCTACTGTTTATGTTTCTGTAGTAAAACAGGACAAGGTATAATTTTGAATATTTGAAGAGTTCAAATGTGATATTTGACTGCTTTGTGAACATAAACTCAAACCAAAACATTGTCCTTCACTGAAGTGACCCCACACAGCTCTCATGGCTGACAGGACAGATGGTCCACTTAAGGCTCAGTATCATGTCTTATTACTCCGATTTCTATACAATATTGTGTTAAAAAACATCATTCAAAAACGTAAACTGTCATTGTATATTTATTACATGTAAAGTGACATTTCAAGCCTTTAGTTTTAATGTTGATACGGATTAAATAGATAAAGTGGTGCTTGAAAGTTTGTGAACGTTTTAGAATTTTCTATATTGATAAAAATATACAGTTATAATTAAGAGTTGTTAATGTTTGCTGACCTCCAACTGGTCAGTTTGAAGCTGTAATGTATGTCTATATGACATTACATTAAATATTAGTCATCGTTAGTGTTGGTAATTCTGTTCTCTGAATTTAGCAATGAGTTCAGATGCTGAAATTCTTTTGGAGACCATAAACTTTGCTGCAGAAAAACATCGAAATCAACGTCGCAAAGACCCTGAGGGAACTCCATACATCAACCACCCCATAGGTAACTCACTTGACCAACAAAGTTATACATTATATAAAGGTATAGCGATTAATCCTTATTTATTGGTTTTATATACACTTCACTGGGTTTACTTCTACAGGGGTGGCGAGGATCTTGAGTCATGAAGCTGGAATCACAGATATTGAGGTTTTACAAGTGAGTCATTTTCATTTTAAGTTGAATGATTACAGTTTAATGATAGTGATGTTCCAATTATTGCCATTTTTACATTATTTTTAAACAATCAGCTTGTGCTCATAAGGCTGATTAAAATATATACAGTGGATCCTGTGTTATCAATTTGCCCTGGTTATCGTACAATTCCATTATTATTACCTTTTTTCAGGGCAATTTTTTTTCCCAGTCATCGTTCATCCACCCAGTTTTCATCATCATACCCACGTGACTTCCATGCAAAGAAAGCTTCCACCCACACATTCATCACTCACCCATGCATTCGTTGTTCATTCTGGCCCTGCTTCTCATTGTTTCTCTGGCTTTAACAAACTAAAACGGCGACACAGTGGCTTAGTGGTTAGCACATTCGCCTCTCAGCGCTGAGGTCTTGGGTTCGAGTCCACATCTAAGCGGAGTTTCCATGTTCTCCCCGTGTCCGCGTGGGTTTCCACCGGGGACTCCGGTTTCCTCCCACAGTCCAAAAACATGGAGATCAGGTGGATTGGACACTCTAAAAATTACCCTGGTGTGTGTATGTATGTATGCCCAGATATGGTTGGCACTCTGTCCTGGGTGATCCCCCTAGTGCTCGATGCAGTCCTCCAGGTGGACGGTCGCTTCCGCTTGAGAGTACGCTGTGCACGACTGGCTGCCGCTTCTCACCGGAGTGTGTGTATATGAAGTGCGTCGATTGTAAAGCGTCATTGGGTGTCTAGAAAGGCGCTATATAAGTGTAATATGTATGTAAAACACGTCACACGAAAGCTTCGGCGTGCAGCACTACCGCCTGACAATGGATGCAAAAACAAATGGGGGTCGAGAACCCTGAGAACGGGTGTACAAAACAAAGGCTGCAGCTGGACCACACCAGCACTTTCTAAGAGTGATGTTAAATGTTCATTTATCCATTTCATTAGTCTGTTGTGTTTATTTCTCATTGTGTTTTGTATGTAAAACTATAGCTATACTATATAAAATGTATTTTTGTTAATATTTTGGAGTGTCTGGAACAGAATCATTGTATTTACATTATTTCTTATGGGAAATATTGCTTCAGTTATCGTTAGTTTCAGTTATAATCAGACACCTTAGAACAAATTAATGACGAAAACTGAGGTTCCACTGTACATCGCGTTTACAGACACATCTATAGGCAGCATCATCAGCTTTGCTCCTCTAGAACAATAATAGAGCTCCCCCTAGTGTCAGTTTCATCACTCTACTAGCAGATCAAGACGAGACAAAATTTTTTTGTCAAATTTTGTCACAAGTCAAAAAATATTTATCAAAAAACACAACATGATCTCACCATTATATATCTGCCACCCTGCACTCTAAATATCTGCATCAGCCATCAATAAATAATATATTCTAAGACATAAGTTTCCAGGTGATTAATAAAGTAAATTAGCTGGTATGTTTAGATATATGCTAATGTAGTATAATATATGTCTCCTGTTTCAGGCAGCATTGCTTCACGACACTGTAGAAGATACGGACACAACTGTTGAAGAGCTTGAGGCTGTGTTTGGGAGCACAGTGTCAAGGATTGTGCAGGAAGTGTCAGATGACAAAGATCTGCCGAAACAAGAAAGAAAACGCCTACAAGTAGAGCATGCACCTAACTGCAGCCATCAAGCCAAACTCGTCAAACTGGCTGACAAGTTGTATAACTTACGGGACCTTAATCGCTGCACGCCCAAAGGTGCATTTCGCTATCTTGTAAAAACTGGTACAGTCCACTCAGTTAATCTGTACCTAAAACTTATCTCTGTACCGACAGGTTGGACAGCAGAACGTGTTCAGGAATACTTTGTATGGGCAGCTCAGGTAGTAAAAGGACTTCGTGGAACCAACTCTACACTTGAGGAAAAGCTACAGCAGCTCTTCAATGATAGAAGTGTGGAGATGTAATGTTAATAAAGGACAACCTCACGTAGTGCTGTGTACCATTATTGTACTGCTGTAAACATGGATTATGGATTGTTTTCTCATTTATTATAGTAATGTTGACTATTTGTTTTATCCCATAATATTTATGGCTCAGCGTGCAATTGACAAAAATGAAATGCATTTTAATTTATACGTTAACTGCATTAAATGGTGTCACATGATGAGTAATTATGTTTAAGCAATTTGTAAGCATTTGCAGGTTTTTTCAGTATAAGGCAAGTACCGATTTAGACTCTTATTCTGTCTGACCGGTAGAAGGATATTCTAACACTGACCTGCTGTATAAGTTATTCTAATGGACGTGATGGAAAATGAAAGGAAATTGTACTTTATTTGTAGAGATTAAAAAGAGACTGAAATATAATGCTGATTATTTGTTCCAAACTGCAAATCGTTTGTATGATATTCATAAAAATGAGCTACATTGCATTAAAAATTATATTCTTTGTAAACCCATTTCGGCCATTTAAAAAATGAAGCACTCCTTTATTCTTTTCTATTTGTATTAATTGTTTATTACTAATTGAATTGTGCCAATATTTTGAGATACTATGTAATTTTACAATAATAACCTTGCCTCTCAAAATTATTTAGTATCTCAAAAAATAATTAAGCTTTAAAATAATGATTTAGATAGACAACTTTATTTCACATACAGCAAATGTACACAATGAAATTTCATTGCAACTGGCTCAGAACAGGATTGATTACAGACTGTCAATATCAATGTCAGTAGAATATGAACAGGGAACAGTATGGGTATGAACATATGCATACTTATATGGATACACACATACATACATACATTCATACATACCTTTATATACACATATATTGTAGCTTATTTTTGAACCTGTATATACTGTACCATAGTATTAATCCACTACTAATGCACTTCTGGTTAGATGCTATCTGCATTTCGTTGCTTTGTACTTGTGACATGTGCAATGACAATCAAGTTGAACCTAATCTATACGAATATACCTGTACACATCAGAATAAGATAAAGAATATACATGTAATATCTTCAACCAACGACTTAGTATGCAAAAATGATGACAATAATATTCGATGCTGAGTTTTTTTTAGTATTTTAAGTGGTGATTAATAATGTACTCTGGAATCGGATGTGTGACGCTGTTGAAAGTAGGAACTACATGGTTATGTTGTCGTTTCTAGAGGGACAGTGGTCACTGACGTACCGATAGTTTCTGTGCTGCGAACGGTGAACAACAAACGCGGCACAGATTCGCTGTTTTTATCAGTTAATTTTTTGTGTTTCACGGTTTCTGTTGTCCATCATGTCTGGACAAAACGCCCTAAATATGAAGCAGCCGCCGATTCAGTCCACGGCAGGTGCTGTGCCCATCCGAAATGAGAAAGGTAAGGAATGCTAAAGTTAGCAGCTAAGCTAAGTTGTGTGAAGCTACGTAAATAAATAAAACAAATTCGTACTTATGTTAAACGTGTTTTTAATAATTTAAAAGGAAAACACATTATTCAGCATATCTTAATTGCATAAAACGTGATGATTAAATATATTTAAGTGACTTATATTTGCCAGTTTTTTCAGTATAAGTCAAATATAGACTCAATCTAATTCTGTCTGACAAGAACAAGGTCATTCTAACCCTGACATGCTGCAGGTGGTTTATTAAAATGATTTTAATTGACATTTATGGAAAAATTAAAATATAATTTTATTTCCTTTGTTGACATTCAAAAGGTGCTGAAATGTAACACTGATTATTTTTTCTAAATTGTAATTGGCTTGAGCAATGTTCAAGTAAGACTTGGCATTTAAAAACACACTTGCTATATGCAACACCACATAACTAGGATTATACTAATGATTTCTTATGTAACTTATTTATATCTCATTGCACTCTGAAATGAAAGCATAGGAGTTAAATAAGAAGTCATAGAATCAATTTATAGAGCAAAATGTATCTAAACTTTACACTCATGGCACATAGATACAGTCACACTATGGCCAGTTTTAAAGTGTCATGATAAATCACATGTTGTGGGTTCAGTGACCAAGTCATATTAAACAGGACTGTAATTTTTACCCTTTTACAGGTGAAATTTCTATGGAAAAAGTGAAGGTGAAGCGATATGTATCCGGAAAACGTCCAGATTATGCTCCAATGGAGTCCTCAGATGAGGAAGAAGAGGATTTCCAGTTTGTTAAGAAAGGAAAGGAGGGTGAACCGGAGATGGAAATAGAAGAGGAGGACGTATCAGATCCTCGTCTTAAACGTCTTCTGAACCGGGTGTCAGAAGATGTTGAAGAAAGGTACCTTTGATGTACATGGTTGTTTTATTTGTATTCAGTTGTACCTGGATGGAATATGTGAGGTGCATGTTTTTTGGCCCCCAGACTCGCACGACACAGACAGATTGCTGAACCAGAGCTGATTGCTGAGAGCAGTGAAGATTCAGATGAAGGAACTTGGCACCCTGAGCGGGAAGAGAGCAGTGAAGAAGAAGAGGAAGAAGAAGAGGAAGTGGATGATGAGGTGGGTCGTAGATAAGAGTGTCTGCTAAATGATGTAAATGTAGATTCATGTTTTCACACAACAGAAATATGGAAATATAATAACAGGCTTGAAATATGTCATACAAAAATATTACACATTTGTGGATACAAGGGCATTTCAGCAAAAGTGTCTGGCAAGGGGTCTGCAAACTTTTCGACATACATATTTAATGCTTTGTCCTTTATCAAACTGACTGACTGTTGCAGGAAATCGAGAGACGGCGATCAATGATGCGACAGCGAGCTCAGGAGAGGAAAAACGAAGAGATGGAGGTCATGGAAGTGGAGGAAGAGGGGAAGTCTGGAGAAGAGTCTGAGTCTGAGTCCGAGTATGAGGAGTACACAGACAGTGAGGATGAAACTGAACCGCGTTTAAAGCCTGTTTTCATCCGCAAGTGAGTATTTATTCTGTCGTTGAGGGTGTACTCACACTAGGCACGGTTTGCCTGGACAGTGCCGTGTACGGGAGCACGGTTATTCCCCCACTCTCACTGCTCTTTACATCCAAGCCCAAACATGCTTACGTCATCACAAGGCGACTTTTTTTCATTTTTCTTTTTTGGGGTCACTGATGTCATATTTGAGTTCCGTGCTTGGGCACAGATAGTGCTCACACTGGATGTGTAACACGCCTGTGTCCAACTGAATCGTGCTCCGGACCACCTCTTTAAACTGGCCCAGGCATGGATAACTGTACCGCGCTCGAGCATGGTTCAGCTAGTCAAACGAACTGTGATTTGGGAGGGAACCGTGCTCAGGCGCGGTACGAATTGCCTAGTGTGAGTACGCCCTAAATCTCACAGGCAGTGTCTTATCTTGTTTATCAGTAAATGCAGGTAAAATGCTTCTATTACTGAAATCAGTCCTCAAAAGGATTAAAATGATGTTAATCACGACTTAATTCATGATTGTTTTTAATGGGTTATATCCCTGTCAGGAAGGACAGGGTGACTGTGGCCGAACGTGAAGCTGAAGAGCAGAAGCAGAAAGAGCTGGACGCAGAGGCCAAGAAACAGGCAGAAGAGAGGCGTCGCTACACACTTAAGATTGTAGAGGAGGAGGCCAAGAAGGAGTTTGAGGAGAACAGACGCACTCTGGCTGCTCTGGAGGCTCTGGACACTGACGGGGAGAATGAGGAAGAAGAGTATGAGGCTTGGAAGGTCAGAGAGTTGAAACGAATCAAGAGGGACAGAGAAGCTCGTGAAGCGTAAGTGCTTGTGCTTTGTTACATGTCGTTGGTGACGGTTTATATGAACATAAATGTTTATCAGTGGTGGATGCTGGTCTTTCAAGGAGGGGAAGCTCAATTTCGGGCTACATCATAAAATGTGTTGGTTAACGTAAATTCTACCCTCCATTCCTTTTCAAGAAAATGATCTGTGACCCTGTCGTACCAACAAGGCGTCTTTTCCAGGGACTTGACTAGTGTCCTCTCAATGGCCAGCAGAGCTAGGCTGCTTAAACAGCCTTGGCTCATGGTGCTGCGGGTGTAAGACTTGAGCCGCTTTAAACAGGAGAAGCTCTTTACACCTGCTAGCTCGCTAGCTGGGACTGGCGTGAGGCTAGTGTGAAGTGTGTCCGCCTGTGAGTGCTCCCGCTGGACAGAAACTGCGATAGAAGTCAGAAAGAGTGATAGAAGTCAGTCTCCAAACACAAGCAGCTACAAAAAAAAAACACCAGAAATAGAAGCTCGATTTGTCGCTAGTCGTTTTTAACAAAGAAAATGCCGCTAAGAGGATTAGGAAAGTCTTCGGTTCAACTCAGAACAGAATGAAAATTTAAAACATGCTCCCACGGAAGTTTACACAAAAAGATCGCTGATTCGCTCATTTAGCTGTCAATCAAAAATGGATTCAGCCTCAGACAGATCATCCAATCATCATGCAGAAGCTGAGTGTCCGGGCCAGCCGAGGCCAACCCACTGCCCCATAGACCCCCAGAGACGCTGAGCGTCCGATGGGCGGGACAAAGCCCAGGATTCATCCAATGACTCGTCTCGTTTCGCTGCACGCTATGCTTTGCCATTGAACTCTGTGGACGCTGAGCGTCCACCCTGTTTAAAGCACTGTGAAGCTGCGGGAATGAGTGAGAGGAAAGCCGCGTCGTTACCAGTGATAAGAAGCTGATTCTGAACAAAAGTTGAGCGCGTTGTAGCGCATATTTAGTCAATGACATGTACACACAACAGTATATTATTGATCACTTATTTTTTGACATTTTAGGGGAAGCTGAGCTTCCCTTGCAGTCTTAGAGCATCCGGCACTGATGTTTATATAAGGAGTATAAAGTTTACATTTTTGAAACTATTAACACAAACAAACTTTTTCACAATATTCTAATTTTTTTTAGATGTGCTATTTTAATGATGTAAGCTGATGAATATTTGTGGAGGATAGTCTCTTTCCCCTCCAAAAATATGCATCCTTTTCAGCATATTAGACCTCCGTGCCAAAAAAAGCTGCAATTAAATGTGTGGTGCTTCTGAGAAAAGCTGTGCAATGCCTCAAACTCTCATGTGGCAGCCCATGGAATGATCCTAAAGATGTCCAGACTGATCTCCAGTTGTCCAGCAAATAATATACAGCACCAGTCAAAAGTTTGGACACCGTTTGGACATTCCGTGGGTTTTTCATGATTTAAAAATGTAGAATAATACTATAATCATCCAAAGTGTGAATAAATACATTCTTATTGGACAATCCTCAACACCGAGCTTAAGCTATCCGGTTATCTTTGTGAAATAGCCCAGTGGCTGTGTGTTTGTTGTATGTTGTATATATCTCACTGGCTTTTTTACCGTCGCTTGTGTTCTCTAGATTGGAGAAGGAGAAAGCAGAGATTGACAGATTCCACAATCTCACAGAAGAGGAGCGTAGAGCTGAGCTTCGCAACAGTGGAAAAGTCATTTCCAACAAAGCACCCAAGGGAAAATACAAGTTCCTGCAGAAATACTACCACAGAGGAGCTTTCTTCATGGTGAGTGAGGCTGAAGGCTGAATTAGCAAGGCATGCTTGTTAGCATCCTTACTCTCATCATGTTCATTACTAAACCATTTCTTACTGATTCTGTCTTAGGATGACGAGCAGGACGTGTACAAGAGAGACTTCAGCGCTCCAACCCTTGAGGACCACTTCAACAAAACTATTCTACCTAAAGTTATGCAGGTAGGGTTTAGTTTATCTCTTAAGATGTTGGAGATGCTCTGCGGTGGCATGTTTGAATCCTTTGTCATGTTTGGACAAAGCCTGTGATTTATATGCTGTCACTACGATAGTACTGCTCACTCTTCATGTGTACTTACAGCTTCACTCCTTTAATAAGCCAACATCTTGTCTTTATTATGGATGTTTTCTTCTCCACGTAATGCTCTTAAGCAGCGTGTGAAGTACATCTTTCATCCAAAGTAGATTACTGAGGGGTTCTTTAAACGTTTTAATGCATGTTGGTTTGTGAAGGTTTTGATGGATCTGCGCATTGAAAGAGTAAATACGGCAAGTAGCAACAGCAGCCATCTTTATTTTCTACCATATGACAACAACTTAGGGGGCAGCCATGGCCTAGTGGTAAGGATCTGGTCTTGTGACCAGGAGGTTGCCGCTTTGATCCCCAGACAGGACATGACTGAAGTGCCCTTGAGCAAGACACCTAACCCCCTAAATGCTTCCCGGGCGCCGGTGGATAAGGGCTGCCCACCGCTTCGGGTACAAATTCTCACAGCCTAGTTCACTAGTGTGTGTGTGTTTCACTGCACGAATGGGTTAAATGCGGAGGTCAAATTCCGTTGTGTGAAAAATCACATTGGCTAAATTGGTTGATCTTATTCTTAACTGCCTGGAAAATCACTTTGGTTTGGATTAAAATGATCAGATGAGCTCCGAGTTTGATAATCTGGGATCGTTTTCCCTCCGAAATGTCAGCCAATCAGAACAATCATGAAATTCAGTTGGCTACGCCCAGAACAGGTATAAAAATGGACTTAAATCAAACAGCGAGTGTATTTTGACTTTACAGACTGACTGTTTGTTCCCATTGGGGCAGCATTGATGTTTAAAAAAAAATGAAAAACATTTTCTGAGTCACCGGGCTGTTGTAACATTTGATGTATTTTTAGGAAACTGAAGTGTAGTAATACTCAGAAATGTTCATCTTGACAAACTTGGATCCTTTAATCAAAGCTTTTGAAACAGTTTAGTCATTTTTCCGTCATGTTGAAATGGGAATGAACATCTTCACTTTATTTCAGGTCAAGAACTTTGGTCGTTCAGGACGCACCAAGTACACACATTTGGTGGACCAGGATACGACTTCGTTCGACTCTGCTTGGGCCCAGGAAAGTGCACAGAACAGCAAATTCTTCAAACAGAAGGCAGGGGGCGTGAGAGATGTGTTTGACCGTCCAACGGTGCAGAAGAGAAAGACCTGAGCACCTTTGGAAACATCTGTAAAATTTCAATTACAGCTATTAATGAGAACTTTAGAGTTGTGCTCCTTAAATATGTGTATTTTTGTTTTGCGTGTACAACTGAAGTGGAAATTCCCCGTTACAGTGCGGCAACGATCTGTTTATTGCATTTTACTTTTGTACATTTAATAGACGTCTGTACAGAAGTTGGTTTTCTTTCTGCTCAGAAATTTGTAAAAATTGTTATTAAATTACTATGACATAGAAATGAAGTCCAGGATACCGCTTGGTGTAATTTCTGACACTGAATATTCATACAAAAGGCACACTCCAAAAAAATAGGGAGCTGTTATAAAAGTTGAGAGGGGGAGATGAAGAAGCAACACATTTTATTACAGGTACTGAAACGCAGAAGGGAATGGGGTCAGTGTAGAAAAGAGGCAGTCCATGTCCATGCTACTGTCAGAGTTGGGTCGTGACAATTCAGTTGGTCAATGCAATCAGTGCCTCCACAACATTGCCCATGTGTTCTCTCAAACTGCGCTCTGCCACACCTCGAGGAATCTCCATCTCTCCCATCTGTTAAAACAAAAAAGATTTAACAGCCAGGAAAACGGGGTCATCGTTTCGGCTTTGAGATAAACTTGTAACTGCGCTTTACACTTACAATGAGCTCTACATCCTCCTTTTTAATGGTGACTTTGGCCAGCTCTTTTTCTCTGCAGAAAAGGTTCAAATGTAGAAAACGTTTAGACATGTGATTAAAATATAAAAGCAAAAGAAAGCAAGGCCAAGCACGTGTCTTCACCTTTCCTGTTTTGCCTTTTGTTCTCGGGATCTCCTGTCGCCAATCACAGACATTGCCTTCAAACACACAAAAGGAAGAAGATTGGAAAAATCACACAAGAGTCCATTAGCCGAATATGGATCTTGTACATTACATACCATCAGTTTTACTGCTGCATTTTCAGGAAAGGAAAAACACCTATAAAGCATATTTGTCATGTCACTGCAGTTTTCTATTTAAAAAATATGCTGTCTATATGAAATTTTTTAATAAACTAAAGTAACAATTTGCATTATTTAACATGATTAAGATGTTTTCCCTGTAGTCTCATTTCCATCACCAAATACAGTATTCATACATTTAAGAATACATTTTGTTCATTTTTTTTTTATTTAAGTTGGTTTACGTTCAGTTAAACTCATTTTAAATTATTGTACAGTTGTGGACAAGTTTTGAGAACAGTGCAAATTTAGTTTTTTCAAAAAGTTGCTGCCTAGATAGACAGACAGACTGTTTGACTCATCTGGAAAAATGAAAGTATTTACATGTATTGAGCATAAAATGACAGATTACCTTGGAATTAAATTTAAAAAAAAAAACTTTAAAACATTTTTTGTCTCACATCCATCACAAAATGCACTTTACACGTAAGGATTAAGTATGTATCTTTATTAAATCTTTTTAATGCATTTGATCATTTATAAACTAAGTTTTTCAGAATTTAGTAAATAAAACTGGTCAAATCAGTGTATCGCCCCCAAACAACCTGTGCCACATAAATGTTAGCGTTTTTTACTGCATCTCTATTATATCTTATATGTTTATTGCATTTTGTTGCGTGGACTATATTGTGTTTGTGCAAGCTACTGGCTGCCTTAATTTCCCTCGGGATGAGTAAAGTAAGTGTGTGTCAGCATATTTAACTCATCCAAAGCTTTCAAATACAGACACGCAAACGCCCATCATCTAACCAACTTACAGTGGCAGGTGAACACAGACTCTTGGCAAACTAACTAGCAAAACACCGGTTTACAACCACAAGGAATGACAGCGGTTCGGGCCAATCACACGTTAGCAAGAAACGGTAGAGCCAATCGATAAGCTTGTGGGCGGTCTAAAGGAAAACAGATTTTCGACAAGAGAGGTCGGTTTCCGCTTGGTCGTATTGATGGACCCGTCTCCATATAATATAGCGTAACACTATTTTTAGACGGTAAAAACTGCCGGCGACCAATACTGCCTTTTGGAAAAAAGTGCAGGGGACGTCCGTGTTATACAGTCACTAAAACAGCTGTTCTGCTCATTTCAAGATCCACAGCTAATGAGGTTCTCTCACTACATGTGTAAGAGTTCAAACTTAGCAATGTATATAAAGAAAATTGAATACGTCTTTTTTTAACTATAAAAACAAACACAGTGAGGTCCTGAAGATCTGCTGTCCGCACATGGCTGACTAACGACGACCAAACCAAACTCACCGTCTGCAGGTCCGAACTGGAGATTTCTTTCTCCTCCGCATAATCAGTCACTCTTTCTAAATCAGCAGCCCCGCTGTCGTGTTTACGGGGTTTTTCTGTAGGTTTGCCGGTACAATTCTCTTCGGCCTCCAAGTCCAAATCAACATCTCCCTCAGCCGCCATGTTCGCGTCGATATGCGTCCGGACTCCGGAACCAAAGAAAGACACGTGCGAGTAGCCGAGAGGAAATTACGGTAACACAAAGAGAGTTGCTTTCCGATACTGATTGTGCAAAATAAATACTTTAAACACGAATGCCGATATACACAAGTTGTTCCCCAGTTTAAGATCAGTTTAATATTTAGATTAGATTATTAGACAACCCTCCCCTTAATTTTATTATTTCTAATGTTCTCTGCTGTTCACACTATTTATTGGTTATTTTTTGTATCTTATGCCATACATGTTTGTAAATTGTATTGAATCTAAAAAAAATCCTCGTCAATACTGTTAAAATATGGGTTTCAGTTTAGTGTTCTTGCAAAAATTGTGGGAATTAAAATGTAAAATGTTTATTTTGGTAGCAACCGGGAGAGTGTCCCTGTTCAGTCTATTAAATCATAAACACTAGAAGGCGCCCGCGAGTAAGTAAATTTTGAATTGGCGTGAATGAAGCTCAACGGCTAAAACGCTGATTATACGTTTTCATTGTTTTTATGCGCGGCGTTTTATTAATTTCATAAAGTATACAATACGTAGCATACAGTGCTCTATGAAAAATAACAATTATTGTTGTGATTATCTAGAATAACCCGGTTTTGTTCAGTAAAACGTTAGCATTTCGGGTACTGAAAGCTGATTGGTTGGCGGGCGGATGTTACGTACCGATTGTCAGTGACCAGCTCGTTTCGTTGGCTGAGTAGAGCAGCTTGTACCAAAATGTCTCTCCTAAAACCGCTGTTTAAAGACATTTAAAAATATGACAGCAGTGCCGAAATGTTTTGTTTAGTTCAGTTTTTGTGTAAAAAGCTAATTAATGTGTATTAAGAAGACGAACGATTTAGAAATGACAATGTTGCCCATTAATTTTGGACTTTCTCGGGAGCGCCCTCTAGCGTCTGGCCAACAGGAAGACATGCTCAAGTGTTCACAGAGATGTCTTAGATGTAAATGTAACATCTAAAACCTTTACATGCTGTTTTTCCATCTTATCAGTCACACTCCATTCAAATAACTACTTTTTCCATTTTCACAGGAAATGAATAATAGCTATTATGTAAGGGGCGAGGCATCCCCAGTCTTGAAGTGCCAGTTTGCAGTTCATATTCCTGCTCATTCACACTTCATTCACCTCAACAGGTAATTTTCAGTTTTCATTCTTGTGTCAGAGCAGAGTATTCACCAAACTGTGATGGACTCTGGTGCTCGGTTCCCCATCTCTGGCCTACTTAAAGTACCACTGGCTTGTTGACACCTGGCATCAGCATCTGTTCATGTTACTGTTGTAACTGTGGCACCTGAGTGTCAGTGAAAACTGCTGCTTTGTGAATGTTCCTGAGTAAGGTAGATGATAAAAGTGTATGAAAATGAGTTAGGTGCCTCACTCAGTCATGACTTGCATGGAGATTGAACCACCAACCTTCCTGTCACGAGACCAGATCCCTAACCACCAGACCACGGCTGCCCCTCAACACAGCCATCTACCAGGAGATTTTAGAGCACTTCATGCTTCCATTTGCTGACAAGATTCGGATTTCCTTGTCCAGCAGGACTTGACACTTGCCCACAGTGACAAAACTGCTACCAAATGGTTTGTTCACTGTAATATTACTGTATTTGATTGGCCAGCCAACTCAGCCTATAACCTGTACTGATCAACATAAAAAAACTTGAAAAACGTCACTTTACGTGTAATAAATATAAAATATGACAGATGAATTTTTTAAATTAAATTTTTTTGAAAAAAAATCACAAAATTCGTATTTTTGATGCATCACTGCGTCTCGTGAAAACGAGGACCCTGTATTGTGGGTGCAAGACCTAAGCAACATCACACTGGTCAAAATGACATTAATTCTTGTCCAAAATGAAGCACAACTAATTCTGTCTCTTAAGAGGTTTACTGTTTAATACTCGAACCACCAGTCAGTCCACCGTATCCTTTTCCCTTCACAGAGGCACTGAGACTCCTGTCTGACAGACCAAATCTGAACTTAACCTTAATCTGCTTAACAAAAAGGAAACCTTTCCAACCTGAAAGACAACACCTACTCTCTAAGTCTTAGCAGGTACTTAGCCTGGCTTCTGGGCTGGAGAAGGTGTCAGTTCTGTGGCACTCGAGGAATGATTCAGGAGCTCGGTACACACTGTTGCCCCATCATCATCACCAACCTCTTCATCCTGCTGTATGACTGACCTGTCAAAGTCTGGACCTGGAGCTTTGTTATTGTTGGAGTGATGTGCTGTCGCTGTTGCTGGGCACAAGTAAGATACCAGAGCAATGAACACGCATGTTTGATTACAAATGATCACATGTAATGTTATTGTGCTATTAGAGGTGCAATGAAGTGAATATTTTGACTGTACAGACTTTGTGCATGTGTTTATTTGTTAGTGCTGTATCATATTTCTCTGAATGTTTGGACACACCTTCTCATTCAATGTTTTTATTTTTTTCCTACACTGTAAATTAACACTGAAGTCATCCAGACTGAAGGAACACATAAGGAATCATGTAGTAAACTTAAAAGTGATAAACAAACCAAAACATGTTTTAGATTTTACTTCAAAGTAGACACACAACTGATGTCTCAAACACATTAAGAGGCAAGAAATGCAAGTCATGACCTCTCGACAAGGCACAGCTGTTAACTGAAAGCCATTCCAGGTGACTACCTCATAAAGCTGACTGAGAAAATGCCAAATCTAAATGTCTTTCTATTCTAGAGGCGCCACTGATCAGGTGTAATAGTGGCCGGGCCCCACCTGCCCCTATTGTAGAGACGTTCCTGCACATGATGCTGGTGACAATACAATGCTGTGATTGACAAATATAAACATGATAACAATGCAAAGTTGATAATACACCATAACTGTAATAACAGACATGACAATGATGCACAAAGACTGTGAGACATGAGGGAACCTATATAGCAAACATAATTAATGACAGGCCAGGGCTGTGCAATGACATGAGATGACACTTGGACGAAGTAAACAAACAAAGAGCTCATGGAGACAAGGCAGGGGCGAGGCTGTGGTGGGAGGTTTCACGTTTCTACATGGTGGCCCATTTTTTTGCACTAAGCTCTATCATTACACTCAAGCTCAGCTGCATCGTTCATAGCTCTTTGGGTTGCATTGGTAATATCAACAGATTTGCCTTTTTTCTGTTCAGATTCCTTTTCTGTTTTGTTCTCACTGATAATTTTGTCTTTTTTATTTTCTGTACTTGACCTCAAAGCTTCAAAGTGTTCTGCTTTTGGTACAAGATGGACATCTCTAACAACATTGGAACCCTATTTGGTGCTATACAGAACCATTAAAAAAACCTTGTAGAATCTTATACAACACATTATTCCTCAATCTGAAGAACCATTTCAGCATACAAACAATATCCAAGCATGCAAATGTTCACTTGTCTTCTCCCGGTTCTTTTCAGAGTCATTTTGTTTGTTCAAGAAATCTTAAAGAATCATCTTTTTTAAGAGTGTAGAGAGTGTCATCCTCCTAAATGAGCTCTGCAACAGACAACAGTATTGTGATCTCTGGCTGAATTTCAGGATATTTTTCCCCATCAGTGCAACCAATAAAGCCCATTAAGAAACTAGAAAAGTGCATATCCGGAAGGAAACAGAGTTGTTGCACCCCTGGGTGGTTGCTGTGGTGTTGAAATGAGGTTGCTGTGGTATTCCAGGTGGTTTCTATGGTGGTGTCATTATATAGTTCCTATGGGGTTGTTGCAGTATCCTGGTGATTGCTACCATGTTGCTAGGTTGTTACTATGTGATTGCTATGATCTGTGAAGTGGTTTCTATAGTGTTGCTAGCTGGTTGCTTTTGTGTTGCTATTGTATCCCAGGTGGTTGCTATGGTGTTGCTAGGTTGTTACTAAGTGGTTGCTATGGTATGCCAGGTGGTTGGTATGGTATGCCATGTGGTTTCTATAGTGTTGCTAACTGGTTGCTATTGTGTTGCTATTGTATCTCAGGTGGTTGCTATGGTGTTGCTAGGTCATTGCTAACTGGTTGCTGTGGTATCACAGGTGGTTGGCATGGTATGCCATGTGGTTTCTATAGTGTTGCTAGCTGGTTGCTATTGTGTTGCTATTTTATTCCAACTTGTTACTAGGGGGTTGCAAGGTCATTGCTAAGTGGTTGCTGTGGTATCACAGGTGGTGGCTATAGTGTTGCTAGGTGGTTGCTAAGTGGTTGCCATGATATATCTTTTGTGTTGCTAGTGTATCCCAGGTGGTTGCTATGGTGTTGCTAGGTTGTTACTAAGTGGTTGCTATGGTATGCCATGTGGTTTCTATAGTGTTGCTAACTGGTTGCTATTGTATTGCTATTGTATCTCCGGTGGTTGCTATGGTGTTGCTAGGTCATTGCTAACTGGTTGCTGTGGTATCACAGGTGGTTGGTATGGTATGCCATGTGGTTTCTATAGTGTTTCTAGCTGGTTGCTATTGTGCTGCTATTGTATTCCAACTTGTTACTAGGGTGTTGCAAGGTCATTGCTAAGTGGTTGCTGTGGTATCACAGGTGGTGGCTATAGTGTTGCTAGGTCGTTGCTAAGTGGTTGCCATGATATATCTATTGTGTTGCTATTGTATCCCAGGTGGTTGCTGTGGTGTTGCTAGGTTGTTACATAGTGGTTGCTATGGTATGCCAGGTGGTTGGTATGGTATGCCATGTGGTTTCTATAGTGTTGCTAGCTGGTTGCTATTGTGTTGCTATTGTATTCCAAGTCGTTACTAGGGTGTTGCAAGGTCATTGCTAAGTGGTTGCTATGGTATCACAGGTGGTGACTATAGTGTTGCTTGGTGGCTGCTAAGTGGTTGCCATGATATATCTATTGTGTTGCTAAGTGGATGCTATGGTATCCCATTTGGTTGCTATAAAGTTAAATGAGACACACATTAAAAATCTGGCAGAAAAATAACAATAAGAAGAAGAAAAGAGCACATTCATCTCTCAGCACTGAGGTCTTGGGTTCGAGTCCCCATCTGGTTGGAGTTTCCGTATTCTCCACGCGCACAGGTTTCCTCTGGAGTCTCCAGCTTCCTTCCACAGTCCAAAAACACGGAGGTCAGGTGAATTGGTTACTTTAAAGCGCCCTGGTGTCAGTGTGTGTGTGCCCACGGGTAGATTGGTACCCTGTCCTGGCTACTGTTGGAATTTAATGCCTTGCCAAGAGGGGCACACATGCCTGGTGGGCAGCCCTATTCATGATGCCCGGGGAGCTGTTGGGGGTTGCTCAGTCATGCCAGGGGATCGAACCAAGCCTCAGCTGCCCCAAGAAAGCATGAGAGTAGTTGAGGATTACTTTGCGATGCACTGCCATACCAATAGATTAAAGGCTTCTTGTAGGACTGGCGTGATTGGCATTGTATGCTGCCAACTGTGCTTTTGTCTGAACAGTGTAGCCAGTGTCTCTCTCTCTCACACAGCCTCCAATTATCAGGCAGATGACGGGCCTCCAACCATCCCACGTTTGTGAGAGAGGGAGAGTGCAGGCTTGTTGTGTGTGCAACTCATTTACTTTAAAAGACTCTAATTGGTTTAGAGATGTTATGGCTGTGTGATGTAGCCTACCAAGGATTAGAGATCTTAAATTAAGCAGGAATTTCCTAGTATGTTGATGTGACTGTTCTAGTAAGAGTCTCTGTGCAGTTCAGAGGTCACATTGTTCTGCTGCTATTCGGAATACAAATGGCAGCTGATTGTTTTCTTTGTTTACATCGTGCAGTGGACATTTTGTTCTTGCCGGGACATTAAGACATGAAACGTAAAATTGTGATGCATCTCCTGCTTTGAAGTAAATGTGAAACTTCTGCCTGTGTTGTAAAGAAGTGTCACAGAGCAGCAGCTGATTGACTGGATTACATAATAATATTAAGCCACTCAGGCTTTGGAACACTGGCTTTGCTAGAACTGCCAGTATTTCCAACAGGTCCCGAAATAACTGGTCAATTCTTAGTACTAATGAATAATTCAGTGGCTGTTGCTGATTTACGACTTCTTCTTTTGCATGTTTTAACCTCTTCATGTCCAAATAGTTTTAGCTGAAGAAGGAAAAACAGCACAAAATATTCTTTGATTTGGTCAGTTAACCATTTTTACACTCATACAGTGTGACATCAAAGTTAATTTGTGCTCATAATTTAATCTAAAAAATTCAATACAAAGTTGTAATATTTCATTTATTTTTTTATTTTGTTGTAATGTTCACCAGTTTGGCTTATATCTCAGGAAAATCAGAAATCTAGAATCTCATTGTTGCAATTTTTAATTTGGAGTAAATTATTATATAAACAGTATCAACAAAAAAGGCTTGAAATTTGTCACTTTGTGTTTATGACGTGTATATGATGTATTATAGACTTTATTTATATGTGTATGTCATTTATAACATAAGACATTTTACCTTTTTGAATTAAATTCTAAACACAAATGAACTTTTTCACATTGTTTTAATTTTTGGAGATGCACTAGTGTGGTGCAATAATTTATACTGACATATGTTAATAATAATAATAATAATAATAATAATAATAAAATATTAAATAATAACAATAATAATAAAATATTAAATAATAACAATAATAATAATAATAATAATAATAATAATAATAATAATAATAAAATATTAAATAACAATTAAATAATAATAAAAAAATATTAAATAATAATAATAATAATAATAATAAAAATATTAAATTATAATAATTAAATAATAATAATAATAATAATAATAAAATAATAATAATAATAATTATTATTATTATTATTTATAATTATATTATATATTATAGTATATATATTGTATATTATAGTATATATATATATAAATTATTTTTATTATAAAAACAACCAACATAATACACAATACCCACACAATATGTGTGTGTTTGTTTGTATATGTCTGTGTGTATATGTGTGTGTGTGTGTTACTCACATGCTGTGAAAGTGAAGTGAGTCCAACTGGGCCTGTTGGCCAGGTCCTGCCTTTTGGATTAGTCTGTTAAACTACAGCAGAAGGAAGGTCACTCAGACTGAGACGAGCACTGAAACACTCCAAAACAATCTCACACACACTGACCCAAATATACTCAGAGGTCTGAACAGGCCGTCAGCACACACTGATGTACTGTTTATAAACAATATCACGGTGCTTTTCATTTCCAGTGATCTGTCTTAGCTCTGCGTTTAGAGGTGAAGTAAAGGGGACACATCTTTTTTTCTTACTTTTCATTATGTTCTGACGTTCAGTTCAAGTTCAAGTGGTTTTATTATCATCTCAGCTGTAAACAGTACAGTACATACTGGATCAGAACAACGCTCCTCCAGGGTCAGGTATAACACAGCACACCTGTGCATCCAAAATAAACAATAAACACAATAACTACCAGCCCTAATAAATACAAACAATACAAAACACTGCTTGTGTGACTAGACTCACACATTACAGGACGAATGTGATGTTGGTCAGTACATGGATGCAAGATTCCAGCCTACAGTGTGTTTAGCAGCAGATTACAGAGGTTTACACTACAGTGGTTATATAGACCAGTACAGTGCTCTGCAAAGGTGATATTCAGTCCTGTTACAGTTCTGATGTTTTATAGCTTTGTGTAGCTACAACCATCGTAATTCATCTGTACACAAGTCACTGTGTACTGTTCTTATATATATAATATTTATATACTGTGTGTGTGTGTGTGTGTGTGTGTGATGTCTTATATATAGGTGTATAAAACTTGTTTTATTATTATTTTAAAAATTTATCATGAGGGTCTTTCCCTTGTTTTGGGTATGTTGTATATGGAGGAATGTGAGGTTGAAAGTATTCTTTCTTTCTCTCTTTCTCTCTCTCTTTCTTTCTTTCTCTCTTTCTCTCTCTCTTTCTTTCTTTCTTTCTTTCTTTCTTTCTCTCTTTCTTTCTTTCTTTCTCTCTTTCTTTCAATCTCTCTCTCTTTCTTTTTCTTTCTTTCTTTCTCTCTCTTTCTTTTTCTTTCTTTCTTTCTCTCACTCTTTCTTTCTTTCTTTCTCTCTTTCTATCTCTCTCTCTCTCTTTCTCTCTCTCTTTCTTTCTTTCTTTCTTTCTTTCTTTCTATCTCTCTCTCTTTCTATCTCTCTCTCTTTCTTTTTCTTTCTTTCTTTCTCTCTCTCTCTCTTTCTATCTCTCTCTCTCTTTCTTCATCTCCCTTTCTCTTGCTCTTTTTCTAAATAAAATAATATAGAGATAGTGGGGAGACAGAGAGAGAGAAAGAAAGAAAGAAAGAGTTCTTTCTTTCTTTCTTTCTTTCTCTCTGTCTCCCCACTATCTCTATATTATTTTCTCTATTCTGTCTCTCCATGTTCTCTCTATCCCCCTGCCCCCTCCTTGTCTTTCTCTTTTCTGACTCTTTTTTCTTTCTCTTTATCTCTCTCTTTCTTTCTCTTGCTCTTTTTTTTAATTCTTTTTATCTCTCACTCGTTTTATTTCCTATATTCTCTCACTCTCATTATCTCTCACTTTTTCTTTCTAGTCTCACTTTTTTCTCTTTTTCTCTCTCTCACTCTTCTCTCTCTCTCTCTCTCTCTCTCTCTCTCTCTCTCTCTTTCTGGGTCGAGGTATAATGACAGGATTATGCATGTGGCCTCTTTGTCGATTTGAGCAGGACAGCCCCTGTGTGTCACCTAACAGGAGGGAAAGAGGAATGTAAAGACATTCCTGAGACCGCGGTGAAATCACAGCATTGCGAGTAATTACATTATTTGCCCTAAACCGATTAAGCCTCTGGACCAATCCTATTTTTTCTTGTACAGTGTGTGCGCGCGCGCACACGGTCCAGACAGGGACAGTTCATTTGGCCCTGGGGGAAGGGAGGGACAGATGGACTGACACACAGGACCTCCCCTCCTCCTCCCTCCACTTTGGCCGGCTAATCTTCCTGGGTAAAGGGAGAGAGAACAGGAGGGAGGTGCTATTGGGCATCCAGCCTCACTCACACATTCTGCTGGCACTGCTCACCACCAGCAGCCAGTTAACAGGATATACACACTGTTCGTTCTGTATTCCCGACGGTTGGAAGGATGAACATGTGCACACTAAGGGAGCAGAGGACGGCAGTTGACCACGGGGAGACTGGAAGACGGGGAAATTAACCCGACAGCAGACACTCTGGGAATCTTCTTAACTTTAAAGGATCTGCTGTTTTTGATCAGTTATTGATTTTTCTCCTTTTTTTGGGGTTTTCCTGAGAAAACTCGGGGGTTAATGAGGACGTTCTCCTAATAGTGCTGACCACATAAGCAGCCATGTCAAGTGCTCAGGCAATAAACCACAGTGGTGTCTACAGCTACTTCCTCAACATGGTGGCCTACCAGGTGAGAGAGACCTGTTGAAAGAGATTTGAATGCAAAAGTCTTTTTTGTTGTTGTTTAAAAGCCACATTGAGTTATAAACATACTATTTTCATATCAGTATATATATATATATATATATATATATATATATATATATATATATATATATATATATATACACACAGCACCAGTCAAAAGTTTAGACAACTTCTGGACATTCAGTGGTTCTTCAATATTAAAAATGTTCTGCATTGTAGATTAACACTAAAGTCATCCAAACTATGAGTAAACACATCTGTAATTATTTAGTAAACAAACAAGTAAACAAACCAGAATATGTTTATATTTGACATTCTTCACAGTTGGCACCTCTTGCTTAGATGCAGCTTTCTTGGCATTTTCTCAGTCAGCTTTATGAGGTAGTCACCTGGAATGGCTTTCAGTTAACAGCTGTGTCTTGTCCAGAGTTCATGACTTGTATTTATTGCCTCTTAATGTGTTTGAGACATCAGTCGTGTGTCTACTTTGAAGTAAAATCTAAAGCATGTTTTGGTTTGATTAACACTTTTAAGTTTACTACATGATTCTTTATGTGTTATGAGTCTGGATGACCTCAGTGTTCATTTACAACATAGGAGTAAAATAATTAATAAATAAATAAATGAAAATATTGAATGAGAAGGTGCACATATGTATACACATATATACAAATATGTATATTTGGTAACACTTTATAATAACTTTCATTAATAGCTCGTTAACTAATGATTAATAACTGAACAAATCATTAGTTCATGAGAATTTGAACATGAACAAATGTTTATAAATGACAGTTCATGTAGTTACTAATGATTGTACTCATTTTTGCAAATGTTAACAAATCATTAATAAATCATTAGTAAATCATTTGTTAAATATTAATAAATCATTGATAAATCATTAGTAAATCATTAATAAATCATTAGTAAATCATTTGTTAATTATGAGTAAATCATTAATAAATTATTAGTAAATCATTAATAAATTATTAGTAAATCATTAATAAATCATTAGTAAGTCATTATTAAATCATTAGTAAATCATTAATAAATCATTAGTAAATCATTTGTTAATTATTAGTAAGTAATTTGTTATTCTCATGAACTAATGACTTGTTCACAGTTATTAATCATTAGTTAATGAGCTATTAAAGTTATTATAAAGTGTTACCGTATGTTTATATAGGTATAGGTGTCGGTATAACAATAGCTTTACAGTGGAATCAGACTTTTTTACCAATAGTTTTGGTCCGTACATCATGAAACTGTCAAAATATAAAGATCAGTAGATTATGTGAACATCTGAAAATGGACAAAAATGGAGATACAAGGTTATGTTTTGACAGCAGCAAAATATCATAATAATTATTACAACTAAGAGGTCACGGCTTAACTTTGTTCTCCCTTTTCCTTCATCTCAGGACTGTTGAATGTTGTTTCTTTTTGTTGCTTTAATCTTGTTAGTCAAATTATATTTTATTATTTTTCACCAACATGTGCAACCCTGAGAAAGTGATTTGAAAGGCTTGAATAGTGGAACGGTGCTCCACTCACTCTTAGGAACCAATGAAAATGCCACCACCATGCCAGTGCATGCAAAATAATGTGTGAATATTTCACAGTATGTGAAATACCATCTCTGTTTAAGGCTCACTAAGTGTTTAAGCTGCCAAGCTTGCTGCATGGTATTTGTGCCAACCTGGTGTGCAGAGGTTGTCCTCACATAACTTGATGGCACCATAGAATTTCCACTTCATCGACTGAACCTATTAACCTTGCATGGCTGCGCTGTGACCAGAACAGCTCAATACTAGCTGGTAGTCTGAAGATCCATATTTTCCATAACAGTACACATACTGGGCTCTTTTTTCTGCTATTAATGGTTGATATATCAGTTGAAGTCATCTTAGGCTACATTATAAGTGAGGTCATTTTGGTGGAAATGAATATTGTCTTTTGCACATCCTGGAAAATGTCATCTGAGGAGTCAGTGAAGAGGATGGTTGTAACTGAACATCATATAGGTCATCATATATAACATAAAGATTATTAGAGTCCACTGCATACAAGTTAGGAAGTGCTCGTATATACATACTAGTACATTTCCAAAAATTAGAATACAGTGGAAAATCATATTTTTCCATCATTAATCTGTTCTAAAGTGTCTGATGATAACTGAAATGAACAATAACTGAAGCAGTATGTCCCATAAAAAATAATGTAAATCAGAAATAAATAGAAAAGTCCAATGAAATGGATAAACTAACATTTAACATCACTTTTACAGGTTTACGCTCTGTTTTAGAGAGTGCTGGTGTGGTCCACCTGCAGCCTTTGTTTTGTACTTTATTGCAGTTGTAAGTACAGTAGTGACTGTTTTGCTATATCTGAGCCAGGACGGCTTACCACCATTGATGGAACAATGAATTATACCAGTAAACTCTTAAGGAAAATGTGTAGGACTGAACAACAATTACCAGAAATGTTTAGTTATTGTAGCACAATTGCAGGTCACACCAGATACGGTGGAAGTTTGGTTATTGTTTGCTCTGGTTATCATAAAATTCAGTTGTTGTCAACGTTTTTCTTGGTAATTTTGTCCCGGTTATTGTTTATCTGACCAATTTTTGTCACTGTACCCATGTGACTCACAGCCAATTTCGCGAATACAAAGAATGCATCTACGTGTTCATCATTCATTTGGACTTTATTTCTCATTGTTTCTCATTAATAACTCTCAAAACAACCTAAAACAAGTCACACGAAAGTGATGCCGCACAATACTACCACCTGAAAATGGGTGTGAAAACAAATAGCATCCGAGAACCCCAAGAACAGGTGTACAAAACAAACGCTGCAGCAGAACCTTGCCGAGCTCTGGCAGCATACCTCATGTCTAGTCATTTACTAATTTTTTAGCTTCTATATTCTGAAACAAGAAGCTGCTTTTTTCTGAGCTTTTTAGCATGGCAATATACAAAATTATAATATATACACTGTGGTTAAGTGTATATATATTTGGTTTAAAAAAATAAAATAAAATAATATATATATACACACAGTGTCCTCCATAATTATTGGCACCCCTAGTTAAAATGTGTTAAAAGCCTTAAAATAAATACATTTTTTATTGCAGAAGAATAATCTCACTCTGAAAAAGTTTAGAAAAATTCAACCTTCAACTCAAGTGAAAATAAATATAGAAAGAAAAAATCCTGACTAAGAAATAATTATTTCCTATAAAATGACCTGTTCCACAATTATTGGCACCCTTAACAATTTCTTGCAAATAAGTGTATTTGAACCATTTTTGTCATTTCTACTGTAATTTATAAAATAGATCAAAGTTTCTAGGAACCTTTAATTAGTAATTAATAATTTCCTGTTTCCCTGGGGTATAAATATGGCATCACACAAAGGCCTATTTCTTTTACTCATTCTTAAACATGGGAAAGACAAGAGAACACACTATTCAAGTAAGGCAGATGTGTGTCGACCTTCATAAATCAGGCAATGGCTGCAAGAACATAGCCACTCACCTGCAGATGCCCTTATCTACAGAGCAATCATCAAAAAGTTCAAAACATCTGGAACTGTGACAAACAAACCTGGAAGAGGACGCAAGTGTATCTTGCCACCATGCACAGTGAGATGGATGATAAGAGAAGTAAAAAGTTCTCTAAAACTCACTGTAAGAGAATTGAATCAAATGGAAGCATCTTGGGGTTACGAGGTCTCCCAAACAACCATCAGGCGCTATCTACATGCCAACAAGCTGTTTGGGAGGCATGCATGGAGAAAGCCTTTTCTGAGTTATACTCATAAGCGTAAACGGGTGGAGTTTGCCAAGCGGTACTGAGATTTTAACTGGGACCACGTGCTTTGGTCAGATGAGACCAAAATAGAGCTTTTTGGCAACAAACATTGTAAGTGTAACACCAAGGATGAGTACGCAGAAAAACACCTCATTCCCACTGTTAAGTATGGGGGAGGATCGGTGATGCTGTGGGCCTATTTCTGCTCCACAGGGCCTGGGAACCTTGTAAGGATAAATGGGATCATGAACTCTGTGAAATATCAGGACACTTTGAATCAGAATCTGGTGTCCTCTGCCAGAAAGCTGAAGATGGGTCATGACTGAGTCTTTCAGCAAGATAATGACCCTAAACATGTGGCCAAATCTACTCAAAAATGGTTCACAAGGCACAAAATCAAGCTCCTCTCATGGCCATCTCAGACTAAGTTTCACAGGACTATAAAGTGTCTCAAGTACTAGGGTAAATAGGAATGTTCCAAGGGTCCGGGACACCTCGTCTTTATCCGGGTGTCGTAGTGGCTAGGAGGGGGTATGAATTGTCACCCTTACTCCACAAAAAGACGCATGAGTAGGAACCACAATGTGAATGTTACAAACAACGGTTTTTCGAGATAAAACCAGAGTAGACTGGTTTCGTGCACCAGGGTCAATTTTAGAGTCATGGCGAACC
>BRDA01001860.1:73703-86343 GCA_036984385.1 Crenuchus spilurus
GTGTGTCCCATCTAACTACTGTTTCTACCTACAGGCCACATTCCAGAAAGATAAGACCATAAGCACTTACGCTCACCTTAGTGTCAAAGCTTAAAAGGGGGCTGATATTACAAAACATTGTCAGATATAATTAGCAGAATCGCACAAAAGAGTCTTTTATTTGCGTCTGCTTTTCTTTCAGTGGAGTACCAGGGGGTCAACATGACCGTGTGCTACCCTAATGTGGGCAGGGATGAGATTCAGAATGAAGGAAATGCTGTAGCGGTCATCGGCGCTGCCATTATGTACTGCTGTGTTCTCTTCGCATGGTGAGCATTTTCGTATATGACCTGAAATTTTTTTTTTTTTTTTTTTTTAACTGGCATGTTTTTGTCCTTCTAACGACTTACGCTAAAAAGAAATTAATTAACACATTGCATATGCGTTTGTTTTGTATCATCCCAAATGTACTGCTCACAATTTGTTGTTTACACAAACAAAAACTCAAAATAGAACAAAGTTTTTTAAAACCTGTACACACTACAAGTTTTGTTTAAATTTTTTTACTTTTCAAGTCTTTTGAAGATTGGGACCACGGTGGCCCATGGAGTCACGTCACAACAACATTTACAAAGCAAAAACAAAAGCTGAGAACACAACGACATTCAGAAAATGCAGCAACAACAACAACAACAAAAACCACAGTGCAACGACATTAAGAAAACCCACACCGGAAATGCTCCCAGCCACTAGGGGGTGCTGTTTAGCTGTTGACGTTGTACTGAAAGCACAAGCACGATTTAAATGATCATTTATCATTTTCTATTTTGTAAATTACATTTTATTTAACATAAAAAATGAGTAGCTCGTTAAATGTAAAAAAGGTAAAGATCAAATATTAATCATTACAAACTATCTGGATGAAGAATGTTTTAACAAACACATTTTAATATCAGACAAAGAGAACCTGAGTAAATATAAAGAGCAGTTTTAAAGAATGATTTAATTTATTAAGGGGAAAAAACCTATCCAAATCAACCTGGCCCTATGTGAAAATGTAATTGCCCCTAAATCTAGTAAATAGTTGTGCTGCCTGTGGCAATGAGTCTTTCACATCTCCGAAGAGGAATTTTGGCCCCCTCTTCTTTGCAGAATTTGAATGTTTTAATCGTCTGTTTAGCCCTTCTATGGTGTTCATATTTTTGTTTGCAAAATAAACAGCTTATAACAATTATTTGCTCTTTACCTTTATTTACATTACATTTGTTTTAAAACGTGTTACTTGTTTCTGTTTGATTTTAAATAAAATGTAATTTACAAAATAGAAAATGCTAGAATAAAAGTGATAATGAAAAACGTGCTTGTGCTTTCAGTACAAAGTCAACAGCTAACCAGCCCCCTCTAGTGGCCGGGAGCATTTCAGGTGTGGGTTCTCTTAAAGTTATTGTGTTGTAGTTTTTTTTTTTTTTTTTTTTTGCTACGTTTTCTTAATGTCATTGTGCTCTCTGCATTTTTTTATTATGTAAATGTCGTTGTGATGTGACTCTGTGGGCCACTGTATTGGGACGAATCTAAAATATAAAACATATCAGAATATTTTTATATTTTAGATTCGTCCCAATACATTTGTTTAACATTTGTTTGATTACTAAATAAACATTAACTATTTAATATTTATTTTAATATTGCTTTAACTTTTTAAAAAGCACCTATTTCAGAAAATAAATTTCAGAATAATTTTATATACTGTCAAAAATAATTTTTAAAAAGTATCATGATTTCATTTTTTTTTTTACTGATAGTGATTATGTGTACTGTGCATTAACAACAAATGTTGTCCTTCAGCAATGAAGCATCTTACCTGGCAGAGGTTTTTGGACCATTCTGGATGATTAAAGTTTATCGTTATGAGTTCCAGGTGGGTTATATCTGGTTTACTACTTTGTCCTCAGTAGCTCTTAATGATTTAAGCAAGTATTCTAAATGGCCTTTTTCTTTTAACAGTTCAAGTTCAAGTAAATGTATTTATTAAACTACCAGTGTTCATACGGTCATGAACAACCTGGAAGTCATGGAATTTAAAAATTTCATTTTCCAGGCCTGGAAAAGTTTTGGAAAAATAAATCAACTCTGAAAGTTTTGGAAAAGTCATGGATATTTAATAAAACCTGCTAAAGCGATATACAAAAATGTTTTGTTTACATTAAGAGAATTATCTCAGCTAGTACAGACAGGTTAGAGTCCAAACTACTCTTCAGTTCAGACACTGTTGGAACTAAACCATCACTAATACCTAGAAAGAAGGAAAGATACACAATTATACACAATATAATGACATTTTGAATATGAGAGAGGCAGCGCTAGCTAGCCATGCAAAAGGTGCTAAACACCAGTCTACTGCTGCTGCGTGTGACAACTCCATCACTGGCTTCTACACCCCGGTGACCAATGCGACACCTTCTGCCACCTGCAGTGCTTCACTCTGAGCTACCATGAAACAAAGAACCATCTCAAACACTGTGTCCAAGAAAGAAGCTTTAACTGCAGAGGTACTCTGGGTGCAAAAAAGTGTCTAATTCTCACTCTTCCTACAAGTCGTGTGAAGACACAAGCCATCTTTTCCAGGCAATGTTCCCTAGATTTGGAAAAGTCATGGAAATTTATTTATAAAAAACTGTATGAACCCTGTAATTATTTAATAGAGTCCAGCTGTGTGTAGTTTAGTCTCAGTATAAATGCACCTGTTCTGTGAAGGCCTCAGTGGTTTGTTAGAGAACACTAGTGAACAAACAGCATCATGAAGTTAATGTTGACCAAGGAGCTCAGCAGACAGGTCAGAGATAAAGTTGTGGAGAAGTTTAAAGCAGGGTTAGGTTATAAAAACATATCCCAAGCTTTGAGCATCCCAAGGAGCACTTTTCACTCCATCATCCAGAAATGGAAAAAGTATTCTACAACTGCAAACCTACCAAGACATGGCCGTCCACCTAAACTGACAGATCGAGCAAGGAGAGCACTGGTCAGAGACACAGCCAAGAGGCTCATGGTCACTCTGGAGGAGCTGCAGAAATCCACAGCTCAGGTGGGAGAATCTGTACACAGGAAAACTATAAGTCTGCACTCCACACATCTGGCCTTTATGGAAGAGCGGCAAGAAGAAAACCACTGTTGAAAGAAAGACATAAGAAGTCTGTCTGGTGAGGTCCTTGGTCTTCATGATGCTGTTTGTTCACTAGTGTTCTCTAACAAACCACTGAGGCCTTCACAGAACAGGTGTATTTACACAGACTAAACTACACACAGCTGGACTCTGTTAACTAATTAAATGACTTCTGAAGGTAATTGATTGCACTGGATTTTGTTTAGGGGTATCAGACTACAGGGGTCTGAATACTTTTGCACGTCACACTTTTAAGATTTTTATTTGATTAAAATTTTTAAAACCATGTATCATTTTCATTCAATTTCACAATTATGTGCTACTTTGTGTTGTTCTATCACTTAAAATCTCAATAAAATACATTGAAATTTATGGTTGTAAGATGACAAAATGTAAAAAAATTCAGGGTATATTAGTGTCTGATATATAGAGTGGTGTGAAAAAGTGTTTGCCTCCTTCCTGATTTCCTGTTTTTTTGCATGTTTGTCACACTTAAATGTTTCGGAACATCAAACCAATTTAAATATTAGTCAAAGACAACACAAGTAAACACAAAATGCTATTTTTAAATGAAGGTGTTTATTATTAAGAGAGAAAAGTAATCCAAACCTACATGGCCCTGTGTGAAAAAGTGATTGCCCCCTAAACGTAATAGCTGGTCGGGCCACACTTAGCAGCAACAACTGCAACCAAGCGTTTATGATAACTTGTCTTTTACAGCGTTGTGGAGGAATTTTGGCACAATGTAAAGTAGTCTGTGTCCAACAGTGTACATTTATTCTTTCCTCAAAATAACTCAATATACAGCCATTAATGTCTAAACCACCGGCAACAAAATTGAGTACTTTGGGGTCCTAAAATTTAAATTTTAACGCTTATTCCAAAACCATAGATGTAGTTTATTTGAAGCAAAATCTTTAGTCGGCAGCTGAAAAGGCAGAAATGAGGGTTTTGGTTTTTTATATGACATGAATTTGAGAAAATAAGACAGTAATGTGTCTCTGAATGTTCGGAGCAGATGCTGGACTCGGCAGCGAAGAAGAAAGTGGAATAAAAGCTTTATTTTAAAGCTGATTAAATCTTATAAAAGTCTTTGGCTTATATTTTGGCCTGTTTGTATTCACAGAAAGCCACGTGTTGTTTCTGCTGCCCTGAGGAAGAAGAAGGTCAGTACAACACTGCAGATCTCAAAGTTATAACAGATGATAAAACAGAAAGTCCATATTTACTTCGATTTGTGAGACAGTGCAGGTTTCTCTCTTTTACAGCTGAGGAAGAGTTTGTGATCGACGAGGAGAGTAAAGGCTGCCAGAAGGTGGTTCACAATGAGAGTCACCGGGTGGCCTACAGCTACTTCTTCTTCCATTTTGTCTTCTTCCTGGCCTCCCTCTATGTGATGATGACCCTCACAAACTGGTTCAGGTCAGTTGTGAAAGAGCTCGATGATGCTGATCAGGATTAGAGGAGAGAAGAGTAGTGAACACTGACTCACTCTTCAGCCAGATTAGCATCATGACGTAGTACATGTTGCTCGACCCCTGACTGTACTACATTCACAATCGCTATCATATAGTCATAAATATATAAATTTAAATATAAAATATTAATATTAATTAAAGTATTAAAGTAAACTGTGAGATACAGTATCAGTCAATTCTGGACATTCGGTGGTTTTTCATGATTTAAAAATGTTCTGTATTGTCGATTAATACTAAAGTCATCTAAACTATGAGTAAACACATCTGTAATTATTTAGTAAACAAACAAGTAAACAATCCAGAACATGTTTATATTTTACATTCTTGCTTAGATGCAGCTTTCTTGGCATTTTCTCAGTCAGCTTTATGAGGTAGTCACCTGGAATGGCTTTCAGTTAACAGCTGTGTCTCGTCAAGAGCTCATGACTTGCATTTCTTGCCTCTTAATGTGTTTGAGACATCAGTTGTGTGTCTACTTTGAAGTAAAATCTAAAACATATTTTGGTTTGTTTAACACTTAAGAGCTGCTGGGCATTTTCCACACTGTGTCTTCTCTATTAGACACACCTGCCTTGTTGGTAGATGTAAAGTTAGAAATAGTAGCTCATCTGTTGCTGTAGAGTTTGTGTTGATCATCCTCTAGTCTTTCATTTGTAGTCAAAGTCATACTGAGGTGTTTAAAAAACTCCAACAGCTCTGCTGTGTCTCAGTACGACACACATTAACACACCACCACCACCTCAAGGTCACTGCAGTGCTGAGAATGATCCACCACCCAAATAATACCTGCTCTGATGGGATCCTGATCACTGAAGAACAGAGTGAAAGGATATAGTATACAGGGAAACAGATGGACTACAGTCTGTAATTGTAGAACTACAAAGTGCACCTGCATGGTGCAGTAGAGCTGAGTGTTTATGACTGGTCCGTGTGTATCATGACTAGCACACAAGCTGTTATTCTTTACAAACCTCTTTACAGTGGAACCTCATTTATCGTTTGCCTAGGTTATCGTACTATTAAGTTATCGTCTAATTTTGCCAGGGAAAGTTTGTCCCAGTTATCATTCGTCCACCCGGTTTTCATCCGTGTGTAATTTTGCTAAAACAAAGAATCCATTAATGCATACATCGCTAATTTTGGCTTTGTTCAGACAGAATTTAAAGAGCAGCACTACTGCCTGAAAACAGGTGTGTAAACAAATAGCGGCCGAGAACCACGAGAACAGGTGTACAAAACAAAGGCTGCAGCTACACCACAACAGCACTCTCTAAAACAGAGCGTAAACCTGCAAGAGTGATGTTAAATGTTTATTTATCCATTTCATTAGTCTTTTGTATTTATTTCTCATTGTGTTCTGTATGTAAAACTATAGTTATTCTATATAAAATGTATTTTTGTTCATATTTTGGAGCGTCTGGAACAGATTAATTGGATTTACATAATTTTTTTATGGGACATATTGCTTCAGTTATCGTTTATTTATCATCAGACACTTTAGAGCAGATTAATGATGATAACCGATGTTCCACTGTATGTCCAAAATCATGAAATGGTGGTATTTAGTTCTATTATGGGAGGTAAAAACTCAATCGCTGTGTGTCTGTACTAAATTTGACGTAAAGTCACTTTACTTTACCATTTCTCTTCTGCAGCTATGAGACAGCAGTGTTGGAGACCACCTTCACCCACGGCAGCTACTCCACCTTCTACGTGAAGCTGTCCTCATGCTGGGCCTGCGTGGTGCTCTACATGTGGCTCCTGCTGGGTCCTCTGTGCCACTGTCGCTCTGGTTCCAAACGGCCTCGCCGCTCCCGGATCAAGAGGAGGATGGCTTCCCATCGTCACGTCAGCGTCAGCGTGTGAGCTTGTACTGGGACACATCCTTTCAGGAACTGCAGCAGAAGCCATGATGGAGGGCTGTGGCCACCGAGACTTTTATTTTATCAAAGAATAAACTGAGCCTGACGAAGAGACTTTACTACAAATGCTCCATCATAACCCAGGCAGGACTGAAGAAACACTGGTGCAGTGTATGCCGTGTTTACATCTGTGATGGCCTATGTTTGGGACTGTGCTAATATTGCCAAAAGGATCATAAAGGTGAACAAAATAAGCCTCCCGACTAGCCGGCTGTACACATCTGTAGAAGCATAGAGATTCGTTCAAACAGGATTAGATCTGGTACTTCATCACTAGTCTCATTTAAAACCATGTCAATAGCTATTTGTTTTGTGAATAATGTCCTATTACTTGTATTTGCTGTCACTCAGTGATCTGTGGCTAACATAAAGCAGCCATACGGCCCAGGCGAGGGTCCCCTCCCAATGTTCCACCCCTCATCCCCATCAGGCGGTCACAGGGAGAGAAATCTGTAAACTGTACTGACTTTACTAGACCAGAACTGAACCCAGTTAGTCCTAATTACAGGCCTATCTTAGCATGTTTTATGTCATGGTCATGAAAGATCACGCTATTTTTCTAAATATATTTGTAACAAAACACATCTCACAGCTGTTTGTGTGCCATTATTGGAGGAAAGGATCCGGACTTCAGAGGGAAATAAACAACCTCGTTAAGATTTGGTTTGTGGGAGAAGTTATGGCTCACTGAGGAGGAGCGGCTTACAAGATGAAAACAGAGTTAACAAGGATAATACAAATGACACGGATGCCCCAAATACAGTACCAGTCAATGTTTTGGACACCTTTTGGACATTCAGTGGTTTTATAAATGTTTAATACTAAAGTCATCCAAACTATGAATAAACACATATGTAATTATTTAGTAAACAAACAAGTAAAATTTTAAACATGTTTTGGTTTGTTTGACACTTTTATGTTTACTACATGATTCCTTATGTGTTCCTTCATAGTCTTGGATGACAAAATAAAAACATTGAATAGTTAGTACTGTAATACAAATGTGCAGGTATTATTTGTAAGGTAATCTAAACATTTGTTTCATGTACACGATATGTCCAAAAGTTTGTGGACACTCCTAATGAATGCATTGCATGCGCACACAGAGCTTGTCTAGTCCCTGTAGAGAAGTACTGCCAACTCTAGAACAGATACACATAAGCCTGTTGGCACTATGACTAATGCGGGTTTGATGGGGGGGAAACTGTGTTCTCTGCTACATCCAGTGCTTTTGGGATGACTTGGGGATGAGGTGGGGTGGTGATGATGATCAAACGTCCTGACCTCTCTAATGCTGAATGCAATCAAATCCTCACAGCAATGCTCCAAACTCATTTCCTGGACAGTAGAGACAGTTACTCCAACTAATATATGTTTTTAATATCCTTGATTTCAGACAAAACATTGAATGAGCAGGTGTCCCAATACTTTTTTCCCCATACAGTGTATGTTACTAACGGCAGCCGTTATATGCTTTTGGAGAGGCAAATCAGGTTAATTATGCAGTACAAGTAAATAATGGGCTGTGGGACAACAGATATAAAATCCAGGACTGCGTTATGTCTGCTGACCATTATCCTCTTATCACGTAAGATGCAAATCCTTCTAAGACGTCTAGGTCTCATCAGCTGATCATTTTAGAAGTCAGTTAGATAAATACACCGATGAGCCCAAACATTAAGACCACAGAATGTGAATGACAGATTAGCTCAGCAATTGCACATGTAATACATAAGAGAACAGAGACATGGGAGAAATGGGCTGGCATCAAGACATGACCCGCTTTCAAGGACCGTTTGCTATCTGGAATCTCAAGTGAGGCTAGAGGGCATCTCCCACTCATCAGTGGTTGGTACCTACCAGCTTGATTGATCATTTGTCATCCATGGTTGCTCCACTTACAGAACTTAATGCGTCTATTGGTATGGTTCCCAATACCACAGGACACCTTCAGAGGTCTTGTAGAGTTTGTATTGCTTTTTTTGGCTCCACATGAAAAAACAGCAGCATTTTAATCCTCTGGAGTCTGAGGGTATTTGCACCCATCTAAAAAATAGTAACACAGGCTTTTGTTCAGCACAAACTCAGCAACTACAGTGTCAGAGCTCAGAACTGAATAAACAGAGGTGTTGGCTACACACTGGTCTTTACAGTTGTTAGAAATTGTATGTGGTTTAATTTGTAAAGCTTAACTAATGTGAGGTGACACTCTGTTTTCCTCAGCCATTAACCCTACACTGAATATTTATGAGATAGGTGTGAATACTCAGATGAGAGGTCTTTGTTCACGTTTACCTCAAATTAGAGGCCTTTGGTTAAAAATCCAAGGCCGGTAATCCAACCAATGGAATTTCCGGAATTACCATGTCATTATCATATGAATTACATCTCATGTCATTTGGCGGGAAGTACAGTGGAGCTGTCCGAGTTCTCACAAACATGTGTCTGCTTATTTAAGCTCCTCTCACAAATATTTAGAATATATTTGATTCAAGCTATATATGAATGTATGAAAGTATATGCATATGTATAAAAGTAGACCATTTAAGGCATCCGGGGTATGTTTCTTTTTGTTTCTAGGATAAAATCTCGCAGTTATATAAGTGTATAAGGGTTTTGTTCCTGCAGGCGCGTCCGCCAACTCCAAAGGGTTAAGTATATGGTTTTAATGTTTTGGCTCATCAATGTGTACTTCAAATAATAAAATCAGCATCACTGCTAGCAAATATAGTGATAGTAAAACATATATATCAGAAGCAAAAAATACATACATAAATGCAGGTTTTACTAATATTATAAATAGAAACATTAATAGACTATCACAAGGGTCCAATGAGAGCATTGATACAGACTGTTCTCAAGGATTTCAGGTCATTATATTCTGGAAGCAGAAAGGCAAAAATAAGCATAGTAACAATAATAAAATAATATGTTCTTCTCTTTGGTAAATGGGGTTTTAAAGGTAGATCATAACATCCACCTAAAGTGCATCATTTTAGTGAAGAGATTAAACTTTGGAAGGCTTCAGTCCCTTGTCATCATCCACAGTCCACTCCTCTGGTGTGCTTCTGAAGTCAGAAATGGGCATGTGCTGCTTTGGAATGAGGGTTAAATGTAATAAGTGCACTTTTTTATTATATGATGAAAGCTGGCAAGGTGTTACCCTCTCGGCTGAGTTCTAGGTCCTCTGTTACTGCAAAGCTCCTCCAGTGGACGCAGCAGGCTGTCCTCACGTGGACGGTAGGGCAGCGCGTAACTGTCCTCCTCCAGCAGAATGCGATTGAGTGTATGTTCGTGGTTGACATGACGCCTCACCATGAGCACATACTGATATCCCTCCTCCAGCGGGGGACAGTCACACTTGTTGGGTGCCCAAAGGTATTCCCTGTGTTCTACGCGGTAGCGGTTGCGGTAGGTGTGGATGATCTGCACATCATAACGAGTCTCCACACCAATATACGTCTTCCCCAAGATCTTGGCTCTGAAGACTGAAACATATTGATATTAGAGCGACAATATTGTTTTTAAATACTTTTAAACCTCTATTGCATGCATGATCAAATAATTTATATATACAGTGTATATTACATATATATATATATATTTATTTATTTATTTATGTTTTAAAGTTCATGTGTTCATAATTTAATACAAAATGGTAAATTGTCATTTTAAATTCAATAAAGTTATTTCAAGATATTTCAAGTCTTTTGGTTTTAATGTTGATACTGTTTGAATACTAATTTACTCAAATTTCAAGCGAAGTACATTGGAAGCTCAGTTTTCCTCATTAATCTGTTTGAAAAGTCCCTGAAAACGGAAGCAATATTTCCCATAAGAAATAATGTAAATCCAATTTCTAGCCACTCCAAAATATGAACAAAAATACATTTTATATAGAATAACTATAGTTTTACATACAGAACACAATGAGAAATAAATACTAAAGTACATTTAACATCAAATGAACATTTAACATCACTCTTACAGGTTTACGGTCTGTTTTAGAGAGTGCCGGTGCAGTCCAGTCAGCAGCCTTTGTTTTGTACACCTGTTTTTGGTATTCTCGGCTGGTATTTATTTTTGCATTTCTTTTTCAGGTGGTAGTGCTGTGCACTGTTGCTTTAGTGTGACATGTTTTAGTTTGTTTTCGCCGTTATCAGAGAGAAACAACAAGAAACAAAGCCAGAGCAACAACGAGAAACAAAGCCAGAGCAACAACGAGAAACAAAGCCAGAGAAACAACGAGAAACAAAGCCAGAGAAACAACGACAAACAAAGCCAGAGAAACAACGACAAACAAAGCCAGAGAAACAACGAGAAACAAAGCCAGAGCAACAACGAGAAACAATGCCAGAGCAACAACGAGAAACAAAGCCAGAGAAACAAAGCCAGAGAAACAACGAGAAACAAAGCCAGAATGAACAACAAACATGTGCTTGAGTGATAAACGTGTGAGTGGATGCTTTGTTTTTGTGAAATTAGCGGCGTGTCACGTGGGCACGCTGACAAAAATTGGGCCGATGAACAATAACTGGGATAAAAATTTTCTTAAAAAAAAAAAGTCGACAATAACCTAATTGTACGATAACCAGGACAAACAATAACTGAGGTTCCACTGTATTCTAATAAATTGAGATTCTGGATACAGATTTTAATGAGCTAAAAGCCAAACTGCTCAATGTTAAAACAATACAATTGAAATATGTCACTTTATGTATAATAAATATAAAATATGAACTCTAACTTTTGAATTAAATTATGAACAATGTACTTTTTTAATAATATTCTATTTTTTGAGATGTACTAGTATATAAAATCTAAATAATCTGCATATTGCACAGATTCTTTTGTTAAACATTATAAAGATATTGGCCTCTTCAGTACTGGTATCACAGTGGGAAGACTGGAGTATAGAAGCCTGTGGCCCACAGTAATGCATGAACTTACCAAAATCCTTCTGGCAGTACTGTTTCTGCCGTTCTCCACGACCCTTAACCCTCCTGCATTTACCACAGTAACCTGCACAGGTATCACAGACATTCATGAGTGCTTCAAAATACAGGATCCCAGCAGAAATACTGAGATAATGACTTTGCAGGCCTGTGGAAATGGATGTGAAACGTGTGCCGACCTGCACCGCGCGTCTCGGGCAGGTAGTTGCGGCGGTTTTCATCTCGTTCCAAACGAGGTCCTGACTGCCTCTGAGAAGGACGTCTCACAGGCCAGCCACCTACAGGACCTGAGGGAAATCAGCTGATTAACCATGATCACTCAGTTAAAAACAAATGTACACAATTTTTCATTTCACATTTTTGAATGATCAACAATGAACTTTTAAAGAATATACAGTCATGGCCGAAAGTGTTGGCACTCCTGAATTTTTTCCACAAAATGAAGTATTTCTCCCAGAAAATTATTGCAATTACACGTTTTGTTATACACATGTTAATTTACTTTGTGTGTATTGGAACAACACAAAAAACAGAGGAAAAAAGGCAAGTGTGACATAATTTCACACAAAACTCCAAAAATGGGCCGGACAAAATTATTGGCACGCTCAACTTAATATTTGGTTGCACACACTTTGGAAAAAAATAACTGAAATCAATCGCTTCCTATAACCATCAACAAGCTTCTTACACCTCTCAACTGGAATTTTGGACCACTCTTCTTTTGCAAACTGCTCCAAGTCTCTCATATTTGAAGGGTGCCTTCTCCCAACAGCAATTTTAAGATCTCTCCACAGGTGTTCAAGGGGATTTAGATCCGGACTCATTGCTGGCCACTTTATAACTCTCCAGCGCTTTGTTTCCATCCATTTCTGGGTGCTTTTTGAAGTATGTTTGGGGTCATTGTCCTGCTGGAAGACCCATGACCTAGGACGCAAACCCAGCTTTCTGACACTGGGCCCTACATTACAACCCAAAATCCTTTGGTAATCTTCAGATTTCATGATGCCTTGAACACAGTCAAGGCACCCAGTTCCAGAGGCACTAAAACAATCCCAAAACATCTTTGAACCTCCACCATATTTGACTGTAGGTACTGTGTTCTTTTCTTTGTAGGCCTCATTCCGTTTTGGGTAAACAGTAGAATGA
>BRDA01001860.1:106017-113517 GCA_036984385.1 Crenuchus spilurus
CAGTGTCACTGCTGGTCATCCATCTCTCACTACCTAACACACCACCACCACATCAGTGTCACTGCTGGTCATCCATCTCTCATTACCTAACACACACTAACACACCACCACCACATCAGTGTCACTGCTGGTCATCCATCTCTCACTACCTAAGACACTAACACACCACCACCACATCAGTGTCACTGCTGGTCATCCATCTCTCATTACCTAACACACCACCACCACGTCAGTGTCACTGCTGGTCATCCATCTCTCATTACCTAACACACACTAACACATCACCACCACATCAGTGTCACTGCTGGTCATCCATCTCTCATTACCTAACACACCACCACCACGTCAGTGTCACTGCTGGTCATCCATCTCTCATTACCTAACACACACTAACACACCACCACCACGTCAGTGTCACTGCTGGTCATCCATCTCTCACTACCTAACACACAGTAACACACCACCACGTCAGTGTCACTGCTGGTCATCCATCTCTCACTACCTAACACACAGTAACACACCACCACATCAGTGTCACTGAGAATGGTCCAGCTGCTCTGTGGGGGGTCCTGACCACTGAAGAACAGTCAGTACATACTGCACCTGAGTGCTGACCGAGTGTGTATAACTACACCGTCTCTTACTTTTGGTGGCAGCAGGGGCAGAAGGGGCAGCAGGGGCATTAGGGGCATTAGGGGCAGCAGGAGGTTGGCTGGGTGTGTTGGTGAAGAACAGGTCCTCAGTCTCCGCAGGGTGGGCGGAGCCAGAGGTGGGGGCAAAGAGATCGTTCAGCAGGTCACTGTTACTGGCACAGGTCTTCAGTCCGGATTCTGTGGGGACGCCTGGCTGAGGTTCTGGTTCTGTGTTGAGGCCCAGCAGGTCTTCAGTGTCTGGCTGAGGGTCGGGCGGACAGCTCGTAAAATCTGCCTCAAACAGAGGCTCGCTGGGGTCACGTGACAGGGGCGCATCTGCAGGGGCGGAGTACGACACAGACTCCTCCTCTGAACCGCCACTCAAGTCATCCTGATCCTCCATCGGTGCAGACATACTGTCTGAGCGGCTGTACTGCCCCCGGCCGTCTACAGGAGCAGAGAACAGAGGTTACAGGTGTGTTCTGACCCAGTACAGCTGACCGGTCCTCACTAACAGTAACAGTACTGACTAACACGTCTGCAGTACAGACGCTGACTTTACCGTCCCAGTCCAGAGTCTGGAAAAAGTTGTTGGCATTGGTGTCGGTGCTGGGTGGAGACGGTGACTCCAGCTCCGAGTTTGGATCCTCAGGACAGTGGTCTGGCTGTGGACCCTCAGAGTCGTAGAACGCTGTAGAACCAGGCTGACGAGGAAGCTCCGGCTTACCTACAGATTACAGAACCGTGATTAAAGCTAATATTAGCTCAGATATTAAAAATAAAGAACTTTTCAGCTGAACACACTGGACCCAAACACAGCGGATCAGACTATAAACACACACCAGAGTCCTGGACTGGACTAAGCCTGTGAGGCTGTGCTGTGGTATCAGACAGTCCTGTAGGCTGTGAGGTGGAGATCAGATGGCGTCCCGCTCAGATCAGACTGAGATCTGGAGAACCTGGAGGCCAGTGATCACCTCACAGTTACAGAGGTGACCCGACCCAGTCTGCTCATAATGATGTGGCTGATTCTCAGAACGCCACATTGCTGAGCTGGGTGGACATAATGTTTTGGCTTGAGTCATATTTCTGACATACTGTCCCCTCTCCCACGTGACTGCTCATAAACTCTCGTCCTGCTCACCGAACTTGGCGAGGATCTCCTGCTGCTCGTCTCGGCTGGAGAAGAGGATCTTTGGATTGAGGCCCTTAGTGGAGAAGTTCTCCCAGGGCGGAGTCTTGTTGCTAGGGCGATCACGAGGCTCCACCTCCACGTCCAGATTCACCTGGAACAGGTCTGGATATTTCTCCTGTATGTCACACGCGTCCAGATCATACCTGCACACACACACACACAAGGTCAGCACACACACACACACACACACACACATTACACACGCACGCAAGGTCAGCACACACACACACACACACGCACAAGGTCAGCACACACACACACACACACACACATTACACACGCACACACACATTACACACGCACGCACGCAAGGTCAGCACACACACACACACACGCACACACACAAGGTCAGCACACACACACACACACACACAAGGTCAGCACACACACACACACACACGCACACACACACACACACAAGGTCAGCACACACACTGCACACCATACACACACACACAAGGTCAACACACACACACACACACACACACGGTCAGCACACACACACACACACACACACACACACACACACACACACACACACAGCTCTTTGCTGTCTATCATGTTTACTGTATGTCTGATCTTATAAACACAGCACACACTCGTCACTCACTTAGCAAACTTAACGGTGGTGGCGTTTCGGGGAACAAAGCCGGTGTGGAACTGAATCTGGAACATCTTCATGGAGGCCATCTGGAGTAAACACACCAAAATACATAAACACACATAAACAAACATTCACACACACACACACACACACACACACACACACACACACACACACACACACACACCATCACTATCATCTTTACTACTGAATGCACATCACCTTCATATACACTCACTGTGCAGCAGCTCCTCTCAGCATACAGCTACACTTCATCATTCTCAGTGACACTGATGTGGTGGTGGTGTGTTAGAGCTGCTGTGTCACTCACTGTCCTCTATCAGACACACCTGCCTTGTTGGACTTGTAGATGTAAAGTCAGAGACAGCAGCTCAGCACAGTGTGTGCTGGTCCTCTAGTCCTGACGCTGTTGGCTGGTTGGTCACCATTTTCACTAGTTAGTGACACACTAACACACCACCACCACATCAGTGTCACTGAGAGTGATCCTCCTGCTCTGTGGGGGGTCCTGATCATTAAGTACAGAGCACTTTGACTTTATTTTGTTCATGTTTACAGTAAAGAAGTGAGTGTCAGCAGAACTTACACACAAATAACAACAACAACAATAAAAACGATGTCTGAAGTTGTCAGTTATGAGTTATGTTATACAGTCTCACTGCTGTGTGCAGGGTGGACCGCTGCAGTCAGTCATACAATAACGTGGACAGTCAGTGTGGATTTAGTGTCTCTGTGTGTGTGTGTGTGTGTGTGTGTGTATACCTTAGCCTGTAGGCGTCCGCCGAGTGTAGAGCGAGCGTGATAAATAATGATCAGCACGTCTCCCTGAACTGTGACATTCAGAGGAATCTCAGCTCTACCGTCCTCAGTCTTAAAGTCCCTACACACACACACACACACACACACACACACACACACACACACACACAGCATTAACCACAGTTAAGCAGAGTGTCCACATCGGTAAGACTTGATTTCGTGGTCATGTGACATACTTCATCCGGTCGTACTCCTGTGACGTGGTGGCTATTCTCTCATCTCCAACGTAAACCTCACAGAACGGCCGGCAGCCGTTACGCTGCTTATTAAAGAGCGGCACAGGAGTCATCACGATGGAGCCGATCAATATGGGCTTGCTGTGTGGAACTATGGGTTCTTCTGCCATCATGTCACACATGTACTCAATATACCTGAAAGAAACCAATAAATCAATCAATCAATCAATATGGCTCACACACTCGATATACCTTTAACAATCAATCAATAATCAATCAATACAGCTCAAACACTCAATAAACCTTTAACAATCAATCAATAATCAATCAATACAGCTCACACACTCAATAAACATTTAACAATCAATCATCAATCAATCAATACGGCTCACACACTCAATATACCTGCAAGAAACAATCAATAATCAATCAATACGGCTCACACACTCAATATACCTTTAAGAATCAATCAATAATCAATCAATACGGCTCACACACAATAAACCTTTAACAATCAATCAATAATCAATCAATACGGTTCACACACTCAATAAACCTGCAAGAAACCAATCACTAATCAATCAATACGGCTCACACACTCAATAAACCTTTAACAATCAATCAATAATCAATCAATACAACTCACACACTCAATAAACCTTTAACAATCAATCAATAATCAATCAATACGGCTCACACACAATAAACCTTTAACAATCAATCAATCAATACAACTCACACACTCAATAAACCTTTATCAATCAATAATCAATCAACACAGCTCACACACTCAATATACCTTTAACAATCAATCAATAATCAATCAATACGGCTCACACACTCAATAAACCTTTAACAATCAATCAATAATCAATCAATACGGCTCACACACTCAATAAACCTTTAACAATCAATCAATAATCAATCAATACAGCTCACACACTCAATATACCTTTAACAATCAATCCATAGGGCTCACACACTCAATAAACCTTTAACAATCAATCAATAATCAATCAATACAGCTCACACACTCAATAAACCTTTATCAATCAATCAATAATCAATCAATACAACTCACACACTCAATATACCTTTAACAATCAATCAATAATCAATCAATACAGCTCACACACTCAATAAACCTTTAACAATCAATCAATAGGGCTCACACACTCAATAAACCTTTAACAATCAATCAATAATCAATCAATACAGCTCACACACTCAATATACCTTTAACAATCAATCAATAATCAATCAATACGGCTCACACACAATAAACCTTTAACAATCAATCAATCAATACAACTCACACACTCAATAAACCTTTATCAATCAATAATCAATCAACACAGCTCACACACTCAATATACCTTTAACAATCAATCAATAATCAATCAATACGGCTCACACACTCAATAAACCTTTAACAATTAATCAATAATCAATCAATACAGCTCACACACTCAATAAACCTTTAACAATCAATCAATAATCAATCAATACAGCTCACACACTCAATATACCTTTAACAATCAATCAATAGGGCTCACACACTCAATAAACCTTTAACAATCAATCAATAATCAATCAATACAGCTCACACACTCAATAAACCTTTAACAATCAATCAATAATCAATCAATACAACTCACACACTCAATATACCTTTAACAATCAATCAATAGGGCTCACACACTCAATAAACCTTTAACAATCAATCAATAATCAATCAATACAACTCACACACTCAATATACCTTTAACAATCAATCAATAATCAATCAATACGGCTCACACACTCAATAAACCTTTAACAATCAATCAATACGGCTCACACACTCAATATACCTGCAATAATCAATCAGTGAGTCTTTAGCATGTACTGTAACAGCAGAGTGTGTGTGTGAGCATGTGTGTGAGAGTATGTGTGTGTGTGTGCGCGCAGTGCAATAAGCTGAGGTGTAATATTATAATCAGACAGCAGGTGGTGCTGCAGGACCAGTGATGTCAGTAAAGTCCTGAACATCAGTCACACAGACACACTGAACTTCAGCTCATTTAATACTGAACACAACACAGCTGTGTGTCCTCAATAAACTCTACAGCCTCAGCAGTGCCAGCCGGCCCAGCAGAGAGCGTTCAGTACAGCCGGCCGGCCCAGCAGAGAGCGTTCAGTACAGCCGGCCGGCCCAGCAGAGAGCGTCCAGTATGGCCGGCCGGCCCAGCAGAGAGCGTTCAGTACAGCCGGCCGGCCCAGCAGAGAGCGTTCAGTACAGCCGGCCGGCCCAGCAGAGAGCGTTCAGTACAGCCGTCCGGCCCAGCAGAGAGCGTTCAGTACAGCCGGCCGGCCCAGCAGAGAGCGGTCATTACGGCCAGCCCAGCAGAGAGCGTTCAGTACAGCCGGCCGGCCCAGCAGAGAGCGTTCAGTACAGCCGGCCGGCCCAGCAGAGAGCGTTCAGTACAGCCGGCCGGCCCAGCAGAGAGCGTTCAGTACAGCAGCTCTCAGCACCTTTAAAGCCTTTCACTTGTGTCTATTGTGCTCTGTTATTAACATTATTAACATTATTAATGTTATTAATGTTTATTAATGTAACCTGATGACTAACAACTAATGACTTCTTATGCCCAGCACAGCACTAATTGTGTCACAATCAGCACAGCACAGCACTGTGTCCAGTTCACCTCCACACACACACACACACACACACACACACACACACACACACACACACACACACACAGCTGAACACTCGGCCTCCTGTTAGTGTTACACCAGCACATCAGTCAGTGTCACACACACCAGCCTGCTGACTGCTGTACATGCGCTGGCCCTGCTGTGTGAGCCTCGGCGCTGCAGTGTGAGAAGTGTGAGGACTGTGTGGGGGGTCACGGGCACAAACGGTGTAAATGTGATGTGTGTGTGTGTGTGTGTGTGTGTGAACTCTGGCTGTGAAAGCAGCAGAGCTGATAGAGGAGGTTCATTCATGCTGTACAGCTGTTCTTGGTGAAACCGCCGAGGCCAGAGTGACGCAGATCCCCACGAAAAACCACAGAGCTACAGCGAATTTAGCCTGAAGCTCTGAATAAGCACAGTCTTCAGCACATCAGCAGGAAACCAGCACACACACACACACACAGAGAGGAAACAGGGGGAAGGGTGTGTGTGTGTGAATGACTGAGGGAATGAGTGAGTGCTGCTCCTGACTCTGTAAGGAGAAACCACTCTAAGACAAATCAGCCATATTATATTATTATTATTATTCCTATTATTCATATTATTATTATTATTCCTATTATTATTATTATTATTATTATTATTATTATTAGTAGTAGTAGTAGTAGTAGTAGTAGTAGTAGTAGTATTCCTATTATTCCTATTATTATTATTATTATTATTATTCCTTTTATTATTATTATTCCTATTATTATTATTCCTATTATTATTATTATTATTCCTATTATTATTATTATTATTATTATTATTATTTCTATTACTATTATTATTATTCCTATTATTATTATTATTATTATTATTATTATTCCTATTATTATTATTATTATTATTCCTATTATTATTATTATTATTGCTATTATTATTATTATTCCTATTATTATTCCTATTATTAATATTATTCCTATTATTATTATTATTATTATTATTTCTATTACTATTATTATTATTCCTTTCATTATTATTATTATTATTCCTTTCATTATTATTATTATTATTCCTATTATTCCTATTATTATTCCTATTATTCCTATTATTCCTATTATTATTCCTATTATTCCTATTATTATTATTATTATTCCTATTATTATTATTATTATTATTATTATTATTATTATTTCTATTACTATTATTATTATTCCTATTATTATTATTATTCCTTTCATTATTATTATTATTATTCCTATTATTCCTATTATTATTATTATTATTCCTATTATTATTATTCCTATTATTATTATTATTATTCCTATTATTATTATTATTATTATTATTATTCCTATTATTATTATTATTATTATTCCTATTATTCCTATT
>BRDA01001864.1:0-11272 GCA_036984385.1 Crenuchus spilurus
CTCCCCATGAGTACTGATATGCACTCAGCATTCAATATCCAAATGTTAATTATTTAACTTTAGTATTTTTCGCATTTGTACTTTCCCACTATTGTCGCTTTGGATAAAAGCGTCCGCTAAATGCAATGTAATGTAATGTCTTTTTCACACAGACTAAGGTTTACTTAATCCCAATTTCATCATCACCTCTTTGTTAGTATTAATGAGGTTCACAGCCGGCAACCTGTGTAAGATTTCATAAAATATGTGTAATATGATAAATGTTATAAATCTTGATGCTGAGCCAGAGTCTTGCTACATGTACTATTTGTCTGGAGGTCTTTTGAAGTGATACAATGCACAATTTTTGGCCAGTGTGCTTGCACACAGAGGAACTTGACCTATCCGTGCAGTGAAACACCCACACTAGTGAACCCAGGGAGCATTTGGGGGTTATGTGCCTAGCTCAAGGGCACTTCAGTCATGACCTGCCTGGGGATTGATCCCTAACCATCAGGCCATGGCTGTCCCCAGTGGTTAATATACTACTTTTCAAAAGCACTGTAAAATAGACACTAAAAGATCATTTGTGAATCTTTTATTTGACATTTTTGGGAATTACTCAGCAATAAATAAGATAATGAATTTGTGTATGTCAGTGATTTGATTGGCAGTTGTCAAATATGCCCACACTTAGACTACTTTAAGGTGCATCTACTACTGACACCGGCAATTACATACATATGGACTGCATAGTATAGTTTGAGACACTTGGAGCAACTCTACATGAGCCTAAGGGCACAATGGCCAAGGCCAGTTATCAGCTAGAGGGGTATAAAGCCTGCCACCATTTGAAGTCTTTTCTGGAGTGATGCTGTTAATACTGTAGTGATGACTTGGAGTTTGTGATCCAACACTAACCATCTAGAATCCGTACCGGACCTCAGTAATGCCCTCATGGATGAATGCAGTCAAATTCTCACAGCAGTGTTCCAGCATCCATTGTAGAAGAGTAGAGTAAACTCTATTAATACCACAGATAAGAAAATACACTGGATGAGCAGATGTCTGCAAACTTTTGTCACGTACTGAGCAGAGTAAGTCAGTGTGATGTTTCTCTGCACTGAAGAGATGTTAATCAGAGACTAATTGAATTATGATGTAACGCTGAGGACACAAACACATGCCCTCGCCCCGGCAAAGTCAGACTGTGTTAGTAGAGGCTCGTGATGTTGGGCCGGAGCCTGACAGTGTGAATGCTAATAACCAGCATGTGATATGGTGGGCTGTGCTTATCCGGTCCACCCTGGGTCAGTGGGTTCCAGCCTCATTCCTCACTTCACCGATATTGATAAACTGATCTCAGAACAGTGTCTGAGAGCGTGAGGTGAACACATCAGTCATGACAGACCAGTCACACGAGCTCTGCTTTTACTCTTTCTGTTTATGACCTCACCTGATTTTCTTCATTCTGTCCATCAATCCATTTGTCCATCCTTCCATCCATCCCTCATCAATCATTCATCAATCTATCATCTGTCAATTTATCCATCTATCTTTCCATACATGCATCACCCAACCACCCATGCATCGTCATCCATTCATCCATCATCCATCCATTCATCCATCAATCCATCATCACTAAACATCATCCGTTGTCATCCATCCATCCATCCATCATCCATTCATCCATTGTCATCCATCATACATCCATCCATCGTCATCCATTCATCCATCAATCCATCATCCATTCATCCATTGTCATCCATCATACATCCATCCATCGTCATCCATTCATCCATCAATCAATCCATCCATCACTCAACATCATCCATTGTCATCAATCCATCCATCAGACAATGAATGATCCCTCTCCATCATTCATTGTCATCTATCATCCATCCATCCATCGTCATCCATTCATCCATCAATTCATCCATCACTAAACATCATCCATTGTCATCCATCATTCATCCATCCATTCATCCATCAATCCATCCATCACTAAACGTCATCCATTGTCATACTTCCATCCATCGTCATCCATTCATCCTTCCATTCATCCATCAATCCATCCATCACTAAACGTCATCCATGGTCATCTATCCATCCATCATACATGCATCACACACTAACACATCAGCAGTGCTGAGAATGATCCACCAAATGGACAATGAGTGTAAATATAGGTGGACATAATGAAATGGTCAGTGAGTGTATAGGCTAACACATACTGCACTGATTTTGGAAAGGTATAAACAGAAAATGAATAACAAGCTGTACATGGTTTTGCTGTTGGATTGTACAACTGTAAACAACACATTTTGAGAGCTTGTGATAGTGTTTCCTGCAACATCTGCAAACAGTCTATTTTTTGCTGGCACATTCTGACTTACGTGTAAACCTCAGAACATGAATAGCAATATATAGCTTTTGGAAATTCTTATAAATGAAGGGTTTTCGTATACCAGAGTGCAGCTGATTAAATGGACAATGATTGTAGATGCGATGAGGTGGTGTTAATGTTATGGCTGCTGGGCGTATATGTATAATTCATGGTTATTTTATGAAGATGTCTCTCTCTGGCTAACAGGTCTAACAGCTGCTACTTTGGCAGAAGCCATGAAGAAGAAGATTAAGCTGGAGGTGATGAGCAGTTATCATGGAAGTAACAACCACACTACAGACTCAGAGAATGGAGACATCAACTCAAGTATGGGTGAGTTTATGCCTCAGCATTTACACTGAAATGTATGTGCACGCTACAAGAGCTTTAGTGAGGTTAGGATGTTGGTTGAACACCAACACCACCTCATCCAATCCCAAAAGTACCATCGTTCCACAGAACATAGTTCAATGCTTTATACCTCTCTAGCCCTCACCTGGCCTTAGGCATGGTGCCAACAGGTTCATGTTTAGTCCTATTGGCAGTACTTCTCTACAGGGACTACACAGTAAATCTGCCAGTGTTAAATCAACACTATTAGAGTTAAATTAACACTGAGAGTGTTACATTTTGACACCCTCAGTGTTAATTTAACTCTAAAAGTGTTGATTTAACACTGGCAGATTTACTGTGTAGACAAGCTGTGTGTGCATGTGCTCAACTTCGTTCATTATAGCCTGTGTCCACAAACATTTGGACACATTAGCATATTTGTATGTTGAATACCTGCTAATGTCCATTCATCTACACCTGTTCATAGACAAAATAAAGAGAAATGTCTGCAAAGTGCAGAGGAGTGAACGAGGATGAGAGATAGAGAGTGAGATAAAGAGAAAGAAAGTGCAATTCTGCACCACTCAGCCCTCTTCCACACCTCTCTGTCTCGGCGCTGTATTAGTATTCTACACCAGGATTCAGCACTCAAGGTTACCCTCACTCTAAACTGCTGAAGATAAAAAAAGCGGTCCTCCTCATTAGCATCTGTGGGTAAAACCTGGCTAATCTTATTCACACTTATCCCTCTCGCTGTGACATCTTGCCCCCATTTTTCTATTCTTTCCCCCGGTAAAGGTTGCGACCTCATTTTCTGCGCATTTGCTGCCTTAAATCTGCTTACAAATCAGAGTTTCTGGAAAATAAGGGCCGCTTCAAAGGCTGTCTCCTAAATTTTTCCCCTCCTTGAACTTAATTGAATGCAATAATAGATGCAGCTGGAGAGGTGCATGAATCTAATAATAAGGATGCTGCGGTCTTATGCGACTTTGCAGGTCTTGTTTTTTCATATAATTGCAAGATATCTGTCAGAACAAAAACTCATATCTCTAAAATGCTTCGCTATCAGAAAAGAAGGTACTCGATCGTTACTGGGTCAGTAACTTTCCTGTCACTGGGGTAGTGTTTTTCAACAGTATGTCTTTGGTAAGGCAACAGAATTGTTCCAGATTGTGTTGCGGTGGATATATGTGAAGTTGTTTTAAAGGCATGGTTCATTGTTTTCTAGCTCTCTGGTCTGTTTTCATGCTGGAAGAAAGTCTTGTATTTGTACTCAGCTTTGGCTCTGTAAACAGAAAACAAACAAAATGACTCAGAACGAGATACACATCACTATTCCAGCCAATCAGCTACAGTGCACAGGACGGGGGGAAGGGTGGGACAGGACTCAAGACCTGTTCGGTCACTGGAGAGACCTAAATGCTGAAAGGCATAAAAAGGAATGAGGATGTTGCTCTATTCCTAGTTTTATACGAATAACTCAGTATTGTTTGTAAGTGATGGATAATCACAACTGGTTTGTTTAAAAATTGTAACAAAAGTTTAATAACCCAACAAGCCAACTAATGCTAACCTTGCTAAAGCTAATTACATGCCATGACCTTGTTCTTGCTATTTCTTTTGGTTTGTAATCCCGGTATCAATACCTTAGTACTGTTTGTGTGCATGGCTTTTTTGGGGGGTGGAGCTTCTAAAGGAGCACTGAAGGGAGGGGTGTGTTTGTTTTTGCCACCGAGTTCAAATATCAATAGTCGTTCTCCAAAATTGTGAACAGTGCCATTAACTATATCAGTTTGTATTGTGTTGATAGTTATAGTTCAGTCACTGAAGTTGAATGGACACCACTGTCCTGACTCCATTAGACTGTAGACCCTTTAAAAAGCCCTAGACATACTATGTACTACACATACACAGCTACATTGACTGTAAAGGAAACTGGTTGAGATTCTTAAGTTACTGTAGTCTGTGTATTAAAAATCTGAAACAGCCCAATGTCATTTAACCGTCTGGAGTCGGCATATTCACAAAATCTCGCAAAAACATATAACTGCTTTATATAACTTTTTTTTTCTTAGAAACAAAACAAAACATACCCTGGAATCCTTAAAGCGTCTATTTTTCAAACGTATACCACTTGAATCAAAATATATTTTTAGATATTTGTCAGAGGAGCTTAAATAAGCATATCAGTGCGAGTCAGAGAACTGCACATTTTTTCCCGCCAAAAGATGCGATCTGTCATTCATATGATAACAATATGGTAATTTCAGACATAGCATTGGTAGATTACCAGCTGTGGAATGTGTAGAATGTGAACCTGAACAAAGAGCTCTCAGCTGATTGTTCACACCTCTCTCATAAATATTCTATATAGGAACCACTGAGTGAGTGAAACATAGTGTCACCTCACATTTGTTAAGCTTTAGAAATAAAACCACATACAATGTCTAAAAGCTGTAATGAGCAGTGTGTAGCCAACACCTCTGTTTATTCAGCTCTGAGCTCAAAAGTCTTGGCTAAAAATGTTTAGAGAGTGTTTTCACAATATATCAGCACAGTTCCTAAAAGAGTGACTGTAGTGAACCTTTAAGGTACACAATTGGCTCTGTTGGTTTACAGAAAAACATACAAAGGTTAACATTTAATGAAAGTTAATGTAAAAAGACTTAATCCCTTTTCATTTTAGACCATGACACAGTGTAAATGACAGATGGAGTTTCCAAATGATATGAACAGAAATAAACAGAAGTGATATAAATGGACATGATTTTGTTCTAACAGAGATGTGTTCAAAACATTCCAGTTCTGAGACTCTAAACTGCTCTAAAAATAATGTGTGTTGTTTTAACCTCTAACCACATAATCCATATATGGAAGCTAAGCTGCAAAAGCAGTCTATTTCAAATTCACTGTTTTTGTGATGTCACTAAAACCAGTTCATGTACACATACCAGCCTATTCATCCTACAGCAGTTTAGGCTCACCCAAAAACAACAATTGTTTAAATATATCAGTCTTAAAGTCACAGTCATATAAACATGTTTTATTTTAAGAATTAAGAGGAGCTGGAATTTAAAAAAATATTATTTCCCAAATAGCAGACAATTCTGGACCAAATACAGCCTGGTTAAGGCACTAATGAGTCAGTTACAGCAATTGTGAATGTGCTATGGCCCTAAACTGGCCCAGCTGTAGCAGTCATGATTAAGGTCACATGTTGCCCAAATACAACCTACCATGTGAAATGTTTGAACACTACCCAACTGCAGTAAATTAACTTTATTCAGTATGCAAACATTGTTAAAGTATCCAATCATATAATTTACTCTTCAGCCCATACAGTAAATACTTTGTGATGTAACTAAAACCAACAAATGTACATACACCAGCATATTCCTACAGCACTCAAGCTCCATCCATTTACTTTTTAAATGTGGCACAATACAGACCAGCCAATCAGATCAGAGATTATTTACATACACCAGTTTTAAAGGCACAATAACAATCAGGGGTGCATTTCCCAAAACGTTCTTAACGCTAAGTACTTCGTAACCTCGTACTTATGAACATTCTTAAATTTATGAGTGTTTTCCGAAAGCCTTTGTAACCCACATCATACTTAAACTTGTTCGTAAATCTACGAGTGGTCTGACCCTCTCTTAACTGACCAAGTTGTTCTTAACTTAAAGTTAACGTGCAGTTCTGTCTAAAAAATGAAAGAGGGCGCTGATCATCCTTTGAAAAAGACAACACTCAGCACACGAATTCATGAACATTTAAATTTCCTTTTGAATAATTGCACCACGTAAATTAGGGCCAGCGTCCTTAGTTCAATACTGTGCGTACATGTACTTATTAAGTTTAAATTATTGTTTTCACAAAATAAAAAAACTAAGATTGCTTAAAGTACAATATATTATTTATTGATATACACATATAAATGACATAAATGCAGTGGGGTTTTTTCCAGGGTAACAGTTGTAGTAGTAAATTAATATATTGTGTCCCAAGCAATGGTTACAAATTTTGTACTAAGCTTATCAACTCTTAACCAATCAAATTGACTGATTAATCATGGACACGTAACCAAGAGGATTTGCCTATTTATAGGCATGCAAAGGACAGCAACTGTAAGTGAAATGGTTTTTTTTGCCTGTATGTAGTGTAAATACTTTTTTGATGTTTGGTTTTATAATTATTGTTTACATAACTATACGTTTGTGGCTTAATAATGAAGAAATGTATGTAAATCGGTGGTTCAGTTTTCAACTGGCCGAGCCTATTTGATGCAGAAACAAGAGCCGGAGTCAACTGAGTGCTACTTAGGGACTCGTTCGTAAGTTTAGAAGATAAGAAGGCTTTTGGGAAACAGTCGGAAAAATCGCGTTCTTAAAGTTACGTCGTTCTTAAAGATGTTCGTAAATCGCTAAGTTCAATCGCTTTCGGGAAATGTACACCAGGTTGTTTAGTCTTAGTGGATAAAGGTAGGTTGGAAATAATGGTGTAAGACTGAATTTTGATTGGATAAACTGAACCTCAGGGTAAAAAATTAAATACAAGAAAATGTAGCAATAGGCCCTTTAACATTTAGCATTAACTGAACCACTAACACTGTGATGGACTGGTGCTCCGTGCAGGGTATGTTTCTTGTTGTGCTCAGTGATTCTTGGTTGACTCTAGACCTGCTGAAATCCAGAATAAAATACAGTCTGGAATAAAATAAAATGAAAAAGCCTCAAAATAAATAAACTGATATTTCCATTATGTGTATTAACTAAAATGTCCGTGTTAAAATTATTTGGGGGCTCGTCCGGGATCAACAGCCATAAGTAGTCAATTTCAGTCATTTTTCCTGGTTATCTGTGCAAACTTAATTTATTAAATAATTATGTTAAAATAAGTGTCTGTAGGCATATCACTGTATATTTGATAAGCTGCGTTTGAATTTGTCTTATTATTGTCTGGGGTGTAAGGAGAGTGTACATACAAGCATTGCTGATAATTGCAACAAGCTTTTATGTTCAGACAAATGCACTGTCAACAAAAATGCTCCGTTTTTCATAGCTCAGCAATCAACTGTGACACACAACTGAAAGCACCTTATCTTTTATACACTTTCTGGTATATTTTATACAGTAAGCAACTTCTTTTGGTCAATTAAATGAGTTGTTCACACACAAAAAACAAACACCTCACTGTGGCACTTATGAGTCAGTTATGGCAATGATTACTGTATTTTGGGTTATGCAGAATATTTACCAGATATGTAAAATGTTTGAAAGCCATTTCTCTTCTGCGCCATAACTGGCCCAAGTGTATCAGTCATGCTTAAAATTGTCATGGCATTTGAGCTTTACACCATATTTGGCCCAAATATAACCTACATGTCATGTTGAACGGCAGTTCTATTGTGGGCCAAAACTGTCCCAGTCATGCTTAAGGTTTGTCATGGCATTTGAGCTCTGTGTCTACCAAGTAAAACCTACCATTTGAAATGTTTGAACATTAGTTTTAATTTGGGCCAAAACTGACCACACTGTAGGCAGCCAGCTATATCATCTATCTGTTATGGTTCAATTCGGGCCAGTTATGGTTTCGCTCATAGCTCCGCATGTAACCCTAACAAAGCTATCAGTGAATGAAAGATAATGTGGGCCAGTTAGCATCATTTGAAGTGAAGCCTTCTTTGCATTTCTTCTGTGTGGAACGTGTGGCTTGTCGCGCAGCAGAAGCGAGCGAGAATGTGACAGGGGAACTCTGGCGGTACTCCAGATTTGATTGGAGCTCTGTTTTTAGCAGTACACCCCTGCACTGATTACCAGGATGTGAGCTCATCCTTCGTTAAATAGAGATTCTTAGAACAGCTGCGCCCTGGAGGGCTCTGGACACAGGAAGTGCAGAGAGCGCTCTGGACACAGTCACGCCGTCCTGTCAAAGAAAAATGCAGCACGGAAGTCTTCTATTTAGCTGATTGTGAAAGACGCAACACAGACAACAAGCACAGCTGCGCTTCAACATTGATAACCGCTAGGCTGATATAATTGATGTTAATATATTCAGTGAACAGAGGGTGAAATCAGACTAATCGCCGCTGATGCTTAGCTTAAAATCATCCCAAAAAAGCACCCTGCGGAGATAATAGCTAACACTGTTTATCTGTAGCCCAACAATGATCTACTCTTAGAAGTCTTGAGATGTTGTTTTGCTAAACTGCTTAAGCGTACTTACATAATTCTGCAGTAAATTACTCACTCAGTTATATAATGAGTTACATTTACCTTCTCTTTCAACATCAAGAGACTCTGCTTAGTGTCAAAAAATGTCAGAAATGATCGAATTTATTGTAAAATCATGCCAACGCCACAGTAACGTCAAATCCCATTCAGTAACAAGTCCAGATACCCAGAAGCTTCAGTGAACCGTGAGTTAGTGTTAAGTGATATCATGATCATGATGATCCTGTGGTTTTCAAGGGCTAAGAGATCAAAGATGTAAAGATGTGTGTTAAGGGGGCCACTGGGTGAGTGTGGGGTGGAGGAGCACTGAGAAAAAAAGAAAGACAAAGAAGAGAAGAGGAGCAACAAGAAAAGATGAAAAGGTAGCCAAACAGAATAGAAGATAAAGAAGAGGAGCACAGAGAAAACAGATGTATACACAGTGAGAAGATAATAAGAGGCGAAAACAGATGAAGACTGAGAATGAGTGAAGATAAAGAAATGAGACACAAAGAGAGTAGATGAGACAATAGAAGAGATAGGAAATTTAAAAATGAAAAGCAAATTGAGGAATTGTGAAAAGAGGGAAGGGAAAGGGAGAGGAGAAAATATGAGAATGGTGTAGAAGAGAAAAGAAGATCAAGAAGAGAAACACTGAGCAAGTAAGAGATGAGAAAAGAGAAACTAAATGAAAAGTTGAGAACAGATGAAGCGAGGATGAAGGAGGATAAATGAAGAGAAACAATAATAAGATACACGAAGAGAAGAGCCTAAAAGATAAAGAAGAGAAACAAAAAGTGAAGAGTAATGGCAGGAAAAGTAGAATGTGATGAGAAAGAGGAGAAGTGAGAAGAGAATTCAAATGAAGAGTGGAAAAAATGAAAGTGGAGAGTAGGGTAGGAAGAACAGAAAATGAGGAGAAAATGTGAAAACAGAAGAGAAGGAGAAGAGAAAAAGAGAATGAGAAAAGACAAGAAGTAGGAAATACAAGAGAAGATGAAAGAAACACTGAGAAAAGTGGTGCATAAGTGAGAAGAAGAGAAGATAAACATAAAGAGGGGATGAAAAAAGACAGTGAGAAACAAAGAGAAAAGAAAAGATATGAAGAGGAGAAGAATTTCAAGAAGAGGGGAAATGAGAACTGGAAGAGAACATAAGAGAAAAGATGGCAATACAATGAAAGAAGAGAAGAGAAGAGTTTAGAGTTGGATTTGTCTCGCGGGGGTCTCCAGAGCCTCAGCCCTCCTCACACAGGCCCATTAGCGTGCTCCCTCTCTCGGGCTTCAGGTGACAGATAAGCGGAACGCTCCTCCAAAATTATAATGGGATTTGATGGGGGAAGAAATAGGATTCCTGCAGGACTGTAGGATAATGGGGAAGAAATCAGCTGATAATAGATGAACACTTAATGAAGTTGAACAGCCCCCCTCCCCCTCCAAATCTCACTTCTTCCGTTTCTCCGTTAAGTCCTCTACCATCAGCTGAGAATCAGCAGAAAAGTGGAGTATGGGTAATGAGGAGTCTCTCGGAGGAGCGCGAGCAGAAGAAGTAGATGTTTGACAGCACTAGAGAATGCTGGACTGCTCCTGATGGTGGGTTTTAAAGTTAAATCCATACGTCGTAGAGCAGAAGAGGTGTTAGAAGATGATCCCAGATCCCTGAAGGTTGACAGCACAGTCTCCAGTGTGGAATTCATGCTTACAGTTAAAAGATTTCTTTGCGTGAGAGCGGGGCTGATGTAGAACCCTTATTTGAATCTACTTGACACATTTGGATCACACAAATTCAAAGCACTGCATCCCAATTTGTGATTGAGGATGTTTCTTCAGTGGATTCAGTCAAACGCAGGCACTATACTGGGCTTCAGGACCTTCAGGTCTGTGCTGGAATATTCGAGGTTAAAAGTTCTTAGAAACACAGCAATGACATCACAGATGTAACCAATCATAGCGTTCCTGTGCATACATGAGATACAGGAGCAAGAGTACTAATATCAGAAGCTCCTCCTCTAAAGTCTCTTACCATTGTCACACCATTCTTTAAAGAAACATCTGCAGGTTGGTACGCTCTCAAAATGTACATTTTTGTTTGTTTTTAAAAGATATTTACATCACTTACATACAATGTTTTGTGTAAAACTTCCATGAAGACTAGACCTGTTGAAAAAGTAAAAAAAACAAATTTCATCTTTTGTTCCAACAGTGACTCTATATATATATATATATATATAGTGGTGACCCTACTTACGAGCATCCCTACTAACAAGTATTCCAGGTAACGAGTCGAGATCTCGGAATATTTTTGTTCAAGGTAACGAGTAAAATTCCAAGTAACGAGTAGCCTAAATTAGTTCAAGTAT
>BRDA01001864.1:13844-24191 GCA_036984385.1 Crenuchus spilurus
GAGTTGTTTCTGGGCCAGTAGCTTAACATTTGAGTATTTCTTCAAGAACTGACCTCCAACTTCAATAGTCCATCCATCCATTATCACACCCGCTTAATCCTTATCAGGGTCGCAGTTAGTCCCCTCACTGGGTGTAGGGCAGGGCATTACACTATTCAACTAAGCCCAGGACAGGGCGCCAATCCATCGCTGGATGAACTTCAATAGTTTTAAATGTAAATAAATGAACATAGGACAACTATCCTAAAAAGTTACAACACTTCACTTTTCTTGTTTTTTCAATATAAATGAGATGTTTTTCCATTTAATGGCAGCTGACATTAATATGCACACTATAAATCATAACTGAGTAACTAAGTATATTTTTTTGTATTATATTCAAAATAACCCATTGAAGTACACATGTATTAGTTATTAACCTTAAGACCATGAAATCAGTCCCCATCTACTGTAAATTGTCTGCTACTACTATGAATTATTTAGTAACTCTTATGAAATGAAAATGTCTGGATCTACATGTGGCTCATTAGTGATTTTCGTAAACAAAACATCTAAATACAGTGTAAATTGTTTGTGTTTTTACAGGAGCGAGTTCCAGACAGTCCATCTCCAGCACCGTCTCTGGATGATGGCCGCAGGTCAGGTAGTCACTTATCCTCCAGGCAGAGCAGCAGTGTGTCCAGCTCTCCTGCCCACACCGAGAGCTCATCTGACCGGCCACGTATGTCCTTCCTCAGTCCCCAAAACAGACTCCCACAGTCTTCCTCACACACTGACTACATCTGTGCAAGTTTATTGTTCTAGCTAGTATAGAATCAATTGTGCTAATTGGTTATACCAAAGCATTGCATATTTGTAGGGTTTGATGGCAGATACATGTGGATAAAGCTTACGAGAAAGTTTACTGAAGGAACGCACAATCCAAAAACACAGTCAAACAGGAAATAGTCAGATCCAGTACAGGCAAACATAAGCAGAGGGGCATCCAAAAAGAAACTAAGGCAGGTGAAAGAGAGCAAACAAATCCAAAAGGGAACAGGCAAAAACTTTAGTCTTTAAAAGTACAGAAATATGTGGTCAAAAACACATGAAATACAAAGTAAATAAACACTTGGTCTGCTCTGTGGATAGCATAAATACTTCACAAAAAGTGTCCATGTAAACTGGAGGCTTAAATAAGAGCCTTTGATGATGAACAGGTGTGGTTCATCAGAATGTCATCGATGACGATCTCCTGACAGTTCTCCGATTGGCTGTCATAGTCACCTGATCGCCATGAACATTCTAGGAAGTGGAGTTTGGTTGAGAAACAGCTGTCAGGAAAGACAGGACAGATGGGAGGTTCTTCAGCAAAGAAAATGGTTCTGTATAGAACCATGAACACTCAAAGAACCAAATGGGTTCTTTGCATATTGAAAGGGTTCTTTGGTGAGGAATGTGCTGTAGATGGTTCAACGTAGAAGCCTTTTGAAAATGATTCTATATAGCACCAAAAAGGGTTCCTCTATTATTAGAAGTTTGACATCATAACGATAGCAGAACTCTTTTTGGGGCTATGTACAGTAGAACTATTTTCAATAGGTTTCTATATAGAACCATCTACAACACATTACAAATCAAATGGAAAGAACCCTTTGGGTTTGTGGTGTGTTCATGGATCTCTGTAGAACCATTTACTATCTATACTATTATATTTACATCTTTACTAAGGAACCCTTGAAAAACCATTTTTTAATAGTGTAGGTCTACATTAGCACAGGGAGCTACTTTGTATCATGTAACTTTGTACTGTTTATCGCTGCATCCAAAATCGCCTACTTTCTTACTACACAGTAGCCAAAAGAGGTGAGAATGGCTAATGTGTCACTGTATTCATCCAGCAAAATACTGAAAAATACTCCATTACCTACTGAATCAGGAAGTATGCTACGGAAGCACACTGTTCTATCTCATGATTCAGGAGGAACTGTGGAGGCATTCAACCTGCAACCAGAAAAACAAAAATACAAATTGATTATGTACAACACCAAGATTTATGAGTAGCTTTTGTGGAGAATCTTGAGTCCATTTTGTCTGTTTTTTTAAGAGTTATCAATGTAACACGTGTAAGTTTTTAAGGCTAGCATTGTGTGTAAGCTGAGATAAAGTAAGTCATTTAACTAGCTAGTTAGCCAGACAAGCTAGCTGAAATATATCTCTTTCCTGAGCAAAATCAGAGTTGGTTTTACACGGATTAACATCATAAAATGTCTGTGAGCGGGCTTTTATGTCTGTGAATGTGACTTTTAATGAATAGCAGGCCTTTTAAGATTAAGATCAACCAATTTAGCCAATGTGATTTTTTACACAACGGAATTTGAACTCCGCATTTAACCCATTTGTGCAGTGAAACACACTAGGCTGTGAGAATTTGTGCCCAAAGCACCTTATCCACCGGCGCCCGGGGAGCAGTTAGGGGGTTAGGTGCCTTGCTCAAGGGCACTTCATTCATGTCCTGTCTGGGGATCGAACCAGCGACCTTCTGGTCACAAGACCAGATCCTTACCACTAGGCCATGGCTGCCCCCCAGTTGACCATGGCTGCCCCCCACTAGGCCATGGTTGCCCCCCAGTTTTTACAGTTGTAGTGTGACGTCCTCTGTAAAAGGACATTGGTAAGATGGCGATTGCAATGTCTCATTTTAAGCACCTAAATGGCAGTATTATAAAATATCTTAAATCATTACACTCTTCCATACCAATGTACTCAAGTAGTATAAGTGCATATCGCTAACATTAGCATTAGCAAACTTAGCTATTTTCTTATAATTAGATTTTTATTATTATTATTATATTGCCTTGTTTACAGTATCAGGATAAATCACTGTGTCAGCGGTACACACAGCTACATTTCCTCCCTTTCAAATATCTATGACCGCAGCCAAAAAGCAGTGTAGCCTATACAACTTTTATTGAATGAAAGTTCACAGTTTGACCGTTTTTTGACCATCTTTCTCTCTTTTTTTTCCTTCATTTCTCTGACCATACACACACACACATACTATCACAGTGCTGCACAGTCCACTCACACAGCACTTGGGAAATATGCTTTTATGATAATGTGCGACCAGGCCGCATACACAGGCTTGCAAGTGTGCCAAGCTTTTAGCATTAAGTATAAGATGATACCATATAATCTGCTGAAAGTGAAGCTCTCAGAGAATCTGAAATAGGAAATAAAACGACACGAGCACATGTCATGCTTTCTGCTTTTATCATCTAGGTTAATATAAAAGGTATACCAAGGGTAACTGATATGAGAATATGACCTCGAGCCCATGCAGTACATCTTTCTGAGGAAGATGGAGATGCTTTAAATCCTATTTTTTTATCAGCTCATGTGCAGGATTGAAGTCGACAAGTTTAAAGCACTTTGCCTTATACCTTTCCAGGGTATCTGCTTTCTTTATTGCTTTAATAAGATTTGTTTTTGCACGCTTACTGAGCACAAGAAGACTAAGCAAAAGTTTAAAGGTGCTAGCGCTAATGCTAGTGGAGCTAATAAGCAGTGGAATCTTGTAGCAGCCGGATTAGCATTATGTGCTAAATCTAAATGATCGCATTTATTTCAAAGCATGTTGAGTTTTCAGTTATTTAAGAAGAAGAAGAAACACTTTTTATTCATCCATTTTTTTTGTCATTTTGTATTTGTCATTTCAAATAGACCTACTTATACTTAAACTTAGGTTTCTGACACTAGGGTTGCCACCTTTCAGATTTTGAAATAAGGGACACCCCTGGCCTGGTGGGAGGGGGAGGGGTGTTTGGGGTTGGAGTGTATGGGGGGAAAGATGAGATTCCATTGCAGGTTGGGTATGGCTTGAATGTTTCACCTATATAATAAAAGGTCTTACACTGTCAGAGAAACATTATAAAGCAGACTAAAATTGCCTTTGGTAGATGCTGTTTTTTAAAATCGCGCACCATTTTCAGGTGTATCTTAGCAATGCAGACAATGCTTTCATTGGTCATGACTTGCGCTAGTGATGGGCTTTTATGGCTTGGTTTACTTAAAAGACCTCTTACAGCTCCCGAAACTTTTCTTCTTCTTTTTTTTTTTTTTTATTTTGCTGCTTAGCTTAAGCTAATAATACAATAATGTCAATTCAACAGTGAATGAAATGTAATATAGAAATGTAAAAACAACTGAAATAATTATTTTTTCTAAATTATATATTTATTTAGTTTTGCATTTTACAGAAAGAACAGAACAAAAAAAAAGAAAAGAATTATATACTGTATGTTTCTCGCTGCAACATGGTCACATATTTCACAATATCCCAAAATGATAATTAATTAATAAAGGAATAGGGCATAATAAAGTAAAATAAGTCAATTATGTTTAGAATACAGGCAGTAGTACAAAAATATTCTCCAAAACAATAATACATATTCTCCAACACTTTCCATACTGATGACCATATTTCAGTGAATTTTTGTTGTCTGTTTTGGATTTCAAAGGTGATCCAAATAATTTTTATGCCTGGAAATGTAGAAATAGATTCCTCTTATAAATTTACATATGTCATTTTTCATAACAAAATGTTTTTTTTTGGCTATACAATTACTTGTGTGTAATTATTTATTCAGCCCTTTATATGTTTGTTTATTTATTTAAACTTATGTCATTATTTGTCATATGCAGAGAGAGTCTTTTTGTAGCTTCTCTCTGTGTGTGTAAAACAATTACAGTTAATACTAAAATAGCGCCCCGCCCCCCCCCCCCCTTACATGGTGTAACTGACCAATCCCGTGCGATTTCAACAGAAAAAAGGGGGGAAATGAATCTGGCTCCCAGACACAAGTCGGCTCTGATCGTTCACTTCAAAGAGTCGACTCTAAGAGCCGTTTTGTTCGCCAACGACCCATCACTCACTCACACACACACACACACACACTCTGCTGAAACACAACAGAGAGGGAGAGAGAGAAAGCAGCAGGGTTTCCTTTTCATTCACACATATCGTTCTGTCTCAGATCATCTTTATTTCACCCCCTTTGATAAAAATACGGAACAAAGCTGGCAAAAGCATAAACATCTCTATAATGTAGGGCTGTGATGATAAACATGTTATTGTATAGTTATTGCATTACCATATCTATCTATCTGTCTGTCTGTCTGTCTGTCTGTCTGTCTGTTGAGGATAATAACTTCTTTACTGTGTTTCTCCTACAGATGTGCATCAGAATGGTCTTTCTCTGGGTCACGCTCTGTTAGGCTTGTCTCCGAGTGCACCCCCCGGACCAAAAGAGGGTGATCTGGCCACCCACGACACAAGCCATGAAACAAGGAGGACACATGCAGAAAAAGGTCAGGTTTATGTCATTACACGTAATTACACATTTGACCGATCTGTGCTTTATGCGCATGTTACTGATGCTTAGGTTGGACTAGCTTGACAGAATGTTGGCTAGAATCACATTTAACCAAATGAGATATTTTGATTCTAATTAATTTGAGATATTTTAAAGATATTAGATGTCATTTTTGTCATGTAATTAAGCTAACCTGAGCTTTGAAGTTAAAACTAGATTCGACTAGCTTAGTCCAACAAGGTTGCGTAACATTTAACCCTCTGGAGTCTCAGACACTTCAATGGGGTCTGACATGCCTTGACTTTTTTTACAAATTATACCCATCTAAAATATCAGCGTCAACAGTGTCAAAACAGTAAGAGTGTCATAAGTCTACATTTTGATTAAATCTGCTAAATTTAGACTTTTCAAAAACCTATTTTCAGATGTGCTGATATATTGTGAAAAAACTTTTCTAGCCAAGACTTTTGCGCTCTGAACTGAATTCAGGTGTTGGCCACACATTGCTCATTACAGTTTTAGAAATTGTATGTGGTTTTATTTCTAAAGCTTAACTAATGTGAGGCAACACTGTTTTCCTCAGCCTCTAACCCTAAAGTGAATATTTATGAGATGGATAATACTCAGGGAGAGGTCTTTCGACGCAAGCTGTATATACTTGAAAAGTAGACCCTTTAAGGTTTCCAGAGTATATTTTGTTTTGTTTCTAGGACAAAACCTCACAGTCATATAAGTGTTTATGTGGAATTTTGGTTTTGTTCCTGCAGGCAATGTTGTGCAAACTCAAAACAAGCGTCACAGTTGAGCAGTATGAAAACGCAAATAATTTGATAATGTACAAATACTGTGCTAGCATGTTTCTTTAGAGTGAATGGACTTTTTACTAGCAGTTTGCCATACTTAGCAACAGTAGCAACAGCAGATTTGTACTATCTATACTATACTATAGAATTTGAGTTAAAACTTTTATTGACTATTATACAGTATAAGGGAATAAAAAAATATTTGCTCTTAACTTACAAGTTATGTATTTTGATGATTTGTACTAGAAAACTCTCACACGCTAATACTTATTACACTGTTTAGTCATTAACATTCATTTACTAATCTCTGCTCCTTTATGATTGGTCACAGCATTGTCATTTGAGTTGTATCATCATATTTTGATCAAAGCTACATCAGAAAGAGAGAACTAAGTCAAAACAACTTCAGTTCCTATGTTTATAGTTGTTGTATTACAACAAAGTTTTATTGTAGGTGCACTGTAGTGACAGTGACGTGGTGGTGGTGTGTTTTGCTCTGGTACGAGTGGATCAGACACAGCAGAGCTTAAACACTGTTAGCTCACTCCACTCTAATAGACGCACCTGTCTTGTAGACAGAGTCAGAGACAGCAGCTCATCTGTTGCTGTAGAGTCTGTGTTGGTGCTCTAGTCCTTCATGGTGAACTCAGGACACTGTTGGGTGGATAGTTTTGGTTTGTGCAGCACACTGATGTTTGGTGTTTGATCCACATTAACACACACTAACACACCACCACCACATCAGTGTCACTGCAGTGCTGAGAATGATCCACAACCCAAATAATAGCTGCTCTTTGGGGGTCCTGATCAGTGAAGAATAGGTCAATAAAGTACACAGAGAACCAGATAAACTACAGTCTGTAATTTAGAACTACAAAGTGCATCTGTGTGCTCAGTTGAGCTAAACTGGACAATGAGTGTAGATACAAGGTCTGTGTACCTAATGAAGTGGCCAGGGTGAGTATGTTTACTTCTACTAGAGTCATTATTTGGATGAAGTAAAAGCATTGGCTTTTAACCCACAGGCCTACTTTGATCCATAGGACTCATTTTCCACCCTGTTCAACACTAGATAGCTGTTTAGCTTATTTATACCTTTGCCTTGTCTTTACAGCAGCGGTAGCGAGAAGGGGCCCGTGTGAGCGATCGACGATCCCCTGATGTGCCTTAATGTGAATTAAAATTCAGTGTGTTTTCTCTCCGCTCATGCATGGGGTCTCCGAGCGCCTGTTCCGAGAACAAAAAAAAAAAATCAACACGCTCACTCACATTTCTATGAAAATAATCCATTAGGGTGGGAAAGGGAAGGCAGCGGGGCTAAATTAGTTAGCGATTTGCGAAGCGTGAATTAATGAACAAGCTTTTTTTTTCTCCCCTTCGTCCTCTTCTCTTTTTTTTCCTTTTTTCTTTTTTTTCTCAGCTCTCCTGGAGGTGTAATTTTCTGTAATAACCTCCCAGAACCCTTGTTTGGTTTCTGCGTTTGAAGGCTTTCATTAGCTTAATGAGGACTTTTGCAAGGGCGAGTAGTCAGCACAATTTTCCTCATTGCGCCACGGAGAGACAAGGAACGATGCTACCGAACCAGCTGCAGAGGTGTATGTGTGTGTGCTGGTGGCCAGGCTCGTCCATTTTGATTTAGGAGATCCTCCCAGGTTCGTTTGGCCCCGCTGGAGAAATGGCGAAGATCTCGGCGGAAAAAACCAATACGGTCTAACGCAGGCGTCTCTATAATAAAAGTCACGGCGGAGTAAAGACATAAACGATGATGAGCCAGGCCGCGGTGCATTAGATTAATGAGAACAAGCGTTCCGCTCTCTCGCAGTGAGATGAGAGCCGCGTGATAAACAGACAAGCATGAACAGCTGACGACTTCAGGCTGATAATGAAGAAGCTGCTTCAATTTGTAGCCAATATCAGCCCAGCCTGAACAGTTTATATGAACCATGCGTATAAATGATGATGCCTAGGCCTATTAGCACACAAATAATTTCCTCATCACAGTCGTTTAACCCGTGAAGGTCCACAGCTCGGTTGTTGCCTTCATTTTGAGATCTAACAAGGCTTAAAATACATTCATTTTTATTTACTGTCCAAATAAAAAGGATTGAGTTTTTGACATCATGTGAGATCAATAGATGTCCTTTACAAATTGTCAAAGTTTCACGATGATTGCACCAACAGAAATGCTCCAGAACTGCGTTGAATAAAATATCTTTGCATTGACTTACATTGAAACTAGAGAAGGTTTTTGCCCTCTCCTGTAAAGTTACAGTTTAGAAGATGTGGAGGCTTTTCTTTACTTCAGACATCTTTTTTAGAGTGTTGAAAGTTAAGAATGAATGAATTTTTAATGATGTATTCTTAATTTCTTTTATTTATTTTTTTATAATTTTATTTCTAAGTTTTTGCCAATTTTTATCCCCTTCCCAATGTAGTAGTACTAGCCAATTAGCCCATCCTCTCACCATCACTTTGCACTGTTCCTGACTCTAGGAGGGTGAAGACAAGCACAAGCCTCCTCCGTTGCGTGTGATGCAGCCACCACCTCTTTTAAAACTACCGTTGATACACCGTCACTGGGGAGCCGACACGCTTGGAGGAAAGCGCAGGATGCCCAGCTCTGAATGGACCAATCAGTAGACGCCTGAGCCAGCGGACATTGCAATGTGAAAGTGATGGGAAGAGGAAGCGCCATCTACCCACCCAGAGAGAGCACGGCCAATTTTTGCTGTCTTGGGCTGTTGATGGCAAACAGCATGACCAAAATGTATTTCTGCTTTTCTTAAATAGAAATTAATTTTAATTACAAGTTTTTTTAAAACAAACTTTTAAAGTTATCTGCTGTCTAATCGACTATTGTCTATGGTTTGTCAATGCTGTTATTGCCTTTATTTTGATATAAAAAGCACAATCTTCTGGCTTTGCACATCAAATAAATCCAACAACAACTTTTTCTAATTTCTTAAAAGGATTAAAGGATACAAAGACTCTGAGTACCACCAAACAAGATGTCTGAAAGGGTTAAAGACAGAACGTGGGCTACATAGCCCTGCTCATGTTCAGTAAGGTGTAGTAACGGTGTCTTCATCTCGCTTTGAAAGTTTTTAAAGGACGAAATGTCAAACGTCAAGAGTTGGCTTGAGTCATCATTGTCAAAATGCTATCATTTGCAACATGAATATCGTTACGCGCCCACAGGTCCCACGGAAGGCTCGCAACAGCGCTGTCCCTCAAAAATGAAAAGTTCTTTTGATTGAAGAAAACACTTGATTGAAGAGACACCTATGCAGCCTGTGCAGGCAGAAGCCTTTTACTATTCATTAGCTATCGCCGAGCAAGCAAGACCTCTTCGTCATTGCTTTCAAATGAATCTTCAGGGGGCAGAACTGGAAGTGTCAAGATCAGAAATCAAAACATCCCCCCTCTGCAGCTCCTCAAAGACGGCCGGGCTCAAAGACGTTATCCCTCATCCGCGCTGGAGCTTTTCAACTTTCCGTTTGCTCAACACCCACCCACCTCTCCCCCCCCCCACCCCCCGTCTTTTGCTCTTATGCTGACTACGGTGGACTTAAGCAAGAGGAAGTTCATTAGCCTGAGGAATCTGAAACGGGAGATAGAGAGAAAGGGAGAATGACCTTGGTTTGTGGAGTGTTTATGATCAAACAAGCTGCCAGTATGTGCTGCTGGAAAGAGCGAGTAGTGCGTACAGATTCAACGGAAAGATCAATCAGGTTTCGAGAGAGAGGGAGAAGAGGTGCTAAGTCAGCACTTACTGTCCCTCCATGGGGGCATTGTAATAAGGATGGGCGGTAGGATGATGTTTTATCATTACTGCGATGAAACATATCACGGTACTATTTCTGAATATCATGAATATCATCAGTTCTCAGAGACAATAATTGGATTAGGTTTAACATTTACAGTGATGGTTATTTGGGTTATCTATTGCATATGTCATGTCATGTCACACGCCTTCGTGATGGTAGGCTGCACAGACGAGTCACTTCTCTCCAATGCCATCTGTCTCTGGTTGCTTGTAGCAGGCTAACACCAGATAATCCAGTCCATGTCTTGATGTTATCCATCCAGGTTATTCTTGGTCTTCCACGTCTTCGGACTCCCTCCACAAGTCCAGTCATAACACTTCCCTTCCTTCACAATACTGACCTGAACACCTCCCTCAGGCTTCT
>BRDA01001867.1:0-27977 GCA_036984385.1 Crenuchus spilurus
TATTAGATGTTGGCACCTCCACATCATTGCATTCAGTTTTTATTCACAATTTGTTTAGTGTCCCAACTTTTTTGGAATCCGGTTTGTAGATAAATTAATTTATATTTATCCTGTTTTTTTTATTATTAAAGAGCAGCAGAATTACATAAACAACAGTGTGAGCAATAGATTCTGGATAGTTTAAATATACATAAAAGTTATATGTATTATTATTACTGCATTTCATTGTCTAGTACTTGCACAATGACAAAGTTGAATCTAATCTAATGTAAAGTGTTATTTAATGTCTTTTAAAGCTGAAAAACATTTCAACAATTAAGAGTTTATTTTGTCAATCGTTTGATGGTTCAGGCATTACAGGATTAAAACTATGTTTACTCTTTTATAGTGCAAAAACATGGGTAGTGTGCAGTGTATAAAGTACCGTAGTACTTTTTCAGTATGTTCCTCATATGTTACTATATAACTACCCCGTCAAGACGGTCAAAAATTCTGCTAAGATCAAGCATTTTCATCAAAACTTTGTTCTAGTTCATTTACATTTGACTTTGAACAGTGTAACAACTCCAATCAACCGATAGCACGCTTTATTTTGCAACATGAACCCAAAGAACTTGATAAAGTAATTGATCAAATGTCCTCCAAGCACCAGGAATGTCTCATATGAGCACTCAATGGTGGTCACTCAAGTTTTATTGGGAACAGCGGATAAGACATTGTATAAACCATGGAAAAAGTACAAATGTTCAACACTCTCACAAGGCAGAATGACATATGCATATCACAAACATTTAATTTGAAAAACCCTTTCTAAACACTTATCTGAAAAGTAAGAAAAATACATTTGTCTTAATCGCAGGATACACACAAGGACACAACACTGATTAGCACAAAACAGCTATTCAGAATGCAGAGACGTCACACCGACACCAAAAGGACCTCTTTACACATACAGGCCACCAACAGATGGGTGAAGTTTTGTATCCCTTGCCTGGCCAGCCAAATTCACTTGGACAACATTGCTCATCTCTACCATTAAATGAACAGCAATACCAGCCTTGGCACTGTGGCTGATGTGAGCTATTAAAAGGCATATTTCACTCTAAAACAGCAATATTTCAAATAATGATCAAGAGTTAAAAAGAGCCATTTAGCATTTTTAAATGGAAGCCTTGATATTTGGTCCCCATTAGTTTTCAGTCAGTTTTAGTTTCTGATGTATAAGACAAGACCTACATGGGAAAGAAAGAGCTCAGCAGTGCACAGGCTGTTAGACACCGAAAGCAGTGATTTACTTTCTGCATTATTAAAATATCAAGCTGTATAAATGAATGTACGTGTGTAGTGTAATGTGGATAGTGTCACTGTAAAGACTGCAGATCATATTTTAGCCTGTTTGGTCCAGTGTTGGAACAGATAGTGAACAGTACGGTGAGTTAATCTGGAATGTAAAACAGCTGTTATGGGAGCACAACAGATTTACAATCAGACATACTGGGTCTCTCCATCTCTCCTCTGTTTCATATACACACAGATTTAAAGTTACTGCGTCTCTACATTTGTCTTTTACATGTGCAAAGACACAAATTGATTCTTTCTGCTTTAACCAACATGTTTTCTTACAAAACAAAGATTCACATTCTCATTCAGTCAATGTTATATTGTCTTTTCAACATTGTACAATCAGAGAATTTAATACAGTATTTTAATATTGTAGTGTTGACTGTTAACAACGTAAGAGAGCTCATGCAACTGATCTAAATTGTTTCAAACAAAACAATGCTCTAAATATATGTAGATGTCACACTCACTCTCTCACACTCACACACACACACACACACACACGGCACTGTGTGGAAGTATAGAATAAAGCTAATTAAAAATGGACCTCCACTAAAATAAGGCAACTGCACCTTGACTCATTTGCCATTGAAGTCACTCAAACCACCTGAAGCTGCTCAAACTGTTCCACAAAACGAGTTTAAACATAAACCTGTTCAATGAACCATGTTCAGTCCAAAAGTCAAATGTTAAATGTGTTAATGTCTAATGCTAAGAAGATGCCTCAAAGTGTGTTCACAATGCCGCTCTCAAAGCTCCCATAAATCTGAAAGTGTAAAAATCAGCATCCAGTTTCAGTGTCAAGCAGAAAAAGTAAATCTACCAAATTACAAGAGAACGTGTGTCAATATAATAAATCACCATTAGATTTAAGATTTAAAACAGTGGCTCTGACCGAGTGTGCTGATCCTGGATGGGGTTGTGTGTTTATTATAGTTAACATGTAATGCCACATCATAAAAACACAACACTGAATATTGTGGAAAGTTTTCTAGTTTTAGTTCAGAATTTTAATCAAAAAGTTCAATTATATTTTATATTAATTACACAAAGTGACATTTCAAGCTTTTTAGTTTAACTGTTGAACAGTTTGAATTATAGATCCTGAAAATTAGAAATCCAGAATCTCAGATTATTACATATTTAAATTTGAAATATTTTACTAATATTATAATAAATTATTCTTCAAACAGTATCAACATTAAAACAAAAACATTTTAAAATGTGACTATGTGTGGTAAATATAAAATGACAGTTTAGCATTTTGAATTAAATTATGAACACAAACATTTTACAATATTCAAATTTTTGTAGATGCACTACTAATGATGAGGAAATGGGGAAAAGCCACAATGAAGAACTATTCCACAAAGCAGGATTTCATAAATTGGCCAGGCAATTTAAGCTCAAAATCAAGACTGTCCAATGGGAAAAAGCAGGAGGACATTCCAACTGGACACTTCACAATGTTGAGCTCAAGTTACATCAACTTAGAAATTAACTTACATTAACTTAGGAATCTTGCATAAGTGGCTCAGCAGACTAAAGCTCTGTTACGAGGATCTGAGGATCGCAAGTTTGAATGCCGATCATGCTGCTTGCCATTGGCAGCTGGTGCCCGAGAGAGCAAAAAATTGGCCGTCCTCTTTCTGGGCGGGTAAGATGGTGTACCCAGCACTACTAAGTAATGTCAGCCGGCTCAGGTGTCTGCCAAACGATCCATCAGAACTGGGGACCCTGAGCTTTCCTCTGAGCGTGTTGGCTGTTCGGCAGTAATGCATCAGCAGCAGTTCAAAAAGAGGCGGAGCTTGACTTCGCAGGCATCAGAGGAGGCCTGTGTTAGTCTGCACCTTCCTAGTGTCAGACATTACAAATGATGGGGAGAGTCAACAAATCAGCAGGTTGACTGTCTACAAAACACTTTGGGGAGAAAATCGGGTAAAAAAAAATCTGCTTTGTGGAAAACTCCCATAGTCTGTTGCATTCAAAATGATCTCATTCTAACACACAATGACATATCTTATGTTTGTGGTAAATATCAAAATAAACATGAACAGGGCTCATTAACATACAAAGCTAATGTTTGCTCTTAGCCAGAGCAAAGTTTTACAACCAAGTTACATTTGCAGGCAAATGTAGAGTCTTGCCCAAAAAGTCTTACTAGTATAGTGTTGTGTGATTAACCACACGAGAAATCAAACCCCAGTCTGCCATGTGGAGGTGTTACCCACTACACTATACCAATTTCTGAGAATTTTTGTTCTTAATGTTTTACTAAAGCTACCAGATTGGCCAGTAAGACTGCTTAAACCGAGATCAGTCTTTACCCTTTATAAGCAATGAAATACACTGATCTGAAGTGAGGGAATCTGACACTGGATCAGTGTTTTTACTTAGACGGGATGACATTAAAACTTATAAAAACCCCAATGACACTCTATGTACTCATATGTTTCCAGAGATCTGTACATCTCACTTTACAACTAGGGCTTTACTCTGAGCATCATGACTATTAAATATGGCAGAAATATGAAAATCCTGCAGGAAGTTGTTTTTTTTCCCCAGTGTGTCATAGGAGAGAGCGAGACAGAGCGAGACAGAGAGAGAGAGAGAGACAGAGGCACACGACAACACAAATTTAACTCCAGACAAATGAGTCTGCATCCAATCTCTAACATATACAAGCAGCAGGTAAACCACACAAAAGTCTCTAGACAGGCAAGATGTTTTGATCACAGAAAGGACGAGAGAGGAGTGTCTGGAGGAGAGAAAACCTCTAGTTTACAGCTAGACTACATATCCATAATCACTGTTCCTGGTCGTAATCAGATGTGCTCTAGAGCATCAACATCTTGAAAACTAACAGCAAAAATCAAACTGAACACAGGTATAGTCCACTTTCTCTCCAAAATGCCATACCCTTGTTTAGTACAGGAGTGTACAAAATAAGACTCATGTCACAATAAAGACCTAAAAAGAGCATCAAAAAGAGGAAAACGAGTCACCCTGGTGAAAGCAGGATGAAGTCTTCGGAGGTGTAATGCTAAAATTTACTGGCACAATCTGATGTTTAACCTAATGACCCTTATTCATTTGTATTAGCTCACGAAAAATGAGTCAATGCCATTGCTAATAACCACTCCACAGTACACTTTGTATCCTCTGAAGGAAATCCGCATCAGTGGTTGGCAGTTTTAATTTTACTACAAACTACTTCTCCCTTAAAAGTATAATGACAATGACTAAAATGCCCTGTTACGGTAGTGAGAAAAAAAAAAATCACGGTTTTGTTCCTAACATAATGAGTTCCTGTCATCTGTGGAAATCTGAAGTTAGTTAGCCTAATGTTTGGATCGGGTCCATCAAACACACACACACACACACACACACACACACACACGTGTTAAATGAACAATGACCGTCTCCTCTTGGAGGACAAAACATCTTTGTCAACCTTTCCCCATCTTTGTTCAGTTTCTGGCCACTCTTAACGGAAGAAGCCCAGTTTCTCCCTCAGCCATTCCTCAGTCAGGTCCTCTGTATTCCTGATCTCAAACACCTGCACCACACAAAGGAAGCACATATCTTATATTCTGCTTTTTACACAATTTCCTCTGCTTAGAAATGCAGACATCTAAACCACAGGACTGTTTGTTCCTTTGTTTGTACTAACCTTAGTCAGCTCCACTGTCTGCACCAGTTTGTTTTTGCTTCCAGCATACATCATCTGCTGCTCTGGTTTACACCCTGAAAAAAGAACCATCTAATCACATATAGGAATTAGCAAACCCATATGTATATAGTGGCATACGAAAGTTAAAATTACTGTTCCTGTGAACAGTTAAGCAAGTTGAAGATGAAATTATCTCCAAAACACATGAAGTTAAAGATGACACATTCCCTTTGTATTTTAATTAAATGTAAATTAAATTAAATGTATTTTTTATAGACGCTTAGCCATCTTCTTATAGCCTTCTCCTGTATTGTGGGCCTCAACCATTTTCATTTTGCTTTGCTGCTTAGAACAACCCATGGCTGCTGTTCTTTTGGGGGGGACAAGTTTAGAGGAGTCTGGGTATTTATAAAGCTTTGAAATTGTCATCACCTGGCCTTTCCTAAAGATGACTGAACAAGTCATAACCCTAACAGGATAATTAAAGTCTGAGAACTTGGTTCATAGGGTTCCTTTCCCTTTTCACTTTAAAATTGTACAAAACCAAAATAATACACCGATATTGCTTAAAATGTGGAAAAATGTGTTTCATCTTTAACTCCATGCATTTTGGAGATCATTCCATCTTCAGCTTGTTCACAGTAACAGCAGTTTTTTGGGATTATAGAAGATTATAGCAATCTAATATTTTTCTTTCAATGCTACACCTACCGTTTAATGTACGATCTACACATAGGCCATCATTCCCAACCTACTCAAAACACACTACCCCACACCGAGTGTGTGGTATTTCAGAGATTTATTATAGAACTGCATCTGATTATACAGTATCTTACTTCTAGCTCCAACATCCAATATATTCTGCTAATACTGGCCTGATATTGATACAAATCAGTGTCATATCTGGTATTGGTACATTTGTGTGTGCGCATCTTTTTTTTACCAACTGGACTGGAGAATATGAAGCAGAGTGGGTAAGACACTCTCCCATCATCATGCTGGTATTTGTAACTATATACAATAAATGTGTTTCAGGTTAAGGAAAAATCTGAAGAATCCATTTTTTGTTTTTAGTTTTTTAAGATCAAGTCCCTGGTAATATTAAGCACAATCTGCCATAGCTTATGATTTACACTACCGGTCAAAAGTTTTAGAACATTTATTCAGTTTAATGTCTCATTGCACTCTGAAATTAAAGCACATGAGTTAATTAAGAACTCACGAAATCAGTTTATAGACCAAAATGTATTTAAAATTTCAGACACAAAGTACGGTAGCACCTTTGTCAGATATAACAGCTGAACACACTCGTGACTTTCTTTCTACAACAGACATCAAACATTCTTCAGACAGTTCTTCACTAATCTGCTGCAGAACGTCACATAAATGTTTGGGACTTGTAGGTTTGCTTTGCTTTCACTCTTCTGTCCAGTTCATCCCAAATCAGCTGGATGGGGTTTAAGTCTGGAGACTGAGCTCCACTCCATATTTTCAAGCTGACCATCTTGTTGTTGTCTCCTGAGGTAGTTCTGGCAGAGCTTGGACTTATGTTTTGGGTTATTATCTTGCTGTAGGATGAACCCCTGACCAACTATGCACATACCTGAAACATTCTAAAACTGATCTAAAACTTTTGACCAGCAGTGTAAAACCCAAAATTCATCCCATAACATTTATCAAAAACAAAGACTTTTCCTCCCAGCAGGCAAGTAAAATTATAACCCATAATTTAAACCAAAATTACAAACCAAATAAATTATCAGCTTCTAATGACTATTTTAAAACTGCTGGCGAAGGTAGAAATGCAGAAGCGGGGATACAGTGTGGCGGACCAATCACAGCTGTTGCGTCTGCATCGACGTGACACTTAAGTTACATTTCTGGAGAGGTGCATGTCAAAGTATGGCGTAACCTATGGCATAGCTTTGATGCAGAAGTATAAATTGGCCTTTAGTGTCCAGTAGTCTCAAAAGAGTCACCATGTTCCAACTCCTTCTGTGAAAATTAATCTTGTATCTGTTAACACCATTTAAAATGCCACTACTTACATTTATATATACACAACAAGAGCATTAATGATTTTATCACATGGAACACAGTGTTAAAAAAGCAACAAAAATGTGGTTTTGGGGGAGGGAAGCTGTGGCCTAAAGGTTAAAGAAGCAGGCTTGCAACTGAAAGGTCTCTGGTTTGATGCTTTGAACAAGCAGGACATGGCTATAGTGCCCTTAATTAAGCAAGGCACTTAACCCTCATCTGCTCCCTGACTGCTATGAATAGTGCTGCCCACCTCCAGGCTCCAGACCCTAGTGTTTCTGTTTCACTGCATGGTTGGCTTAAAGAAAACCTGTACATGAGAATTTGAATGACTGCTGAGTTGCTTCTCTGCTGCAAAGTGCAAACACAAAAAAGAGAGACTGGTTCATACTATAACATGTTTTCTGCACTGCTACAATGCAATATATTTCTGGAATTTTCAGCAACTCAATGGCTGGCTGTTCAATCTGATATGTGCATATTCAATGCAGCTTACTGAAACATGCGAGCACACCAACCCTTTCTTCTGTGTATCTGTTCAGATGCATCTTCAACAGATACAAGGCAGACTCACGGAGCAGGTTTTCTACTGCCGACAGTGATAGCACAAACTGAATTTTTGTGTAATGATAGTAAAGGATATCTAGGCTGTCTCTCAGGCAGTTCATCTTTCAAATCATCAGGAGAAATGTCCTACAACCAGAAACACAAACAAAAGGTGTGGTTAAAGAAACAGTTCTGCAAAAAAACTGATTTATACCATTTTCTCCTTTACTCAAATGCAGCTTCTTTAATTTTGCTCTGGAGCTACATCATTACTGGTGTATAAGCTTCTGTTACTGGTTAGTTACATTAATTAACATCATGCAAACTTACTATTCAAAGACTTGAACCTCTACCTCAATGAGCTGTTAAACAATCTCAAATAGACTATAATAGATGGTTCTGACACTGTCAAATACTATACAAGAAGAAATATATACAACTTAAATGTAGTAGCTGACATTTTGATCCTTTACATTATTCTGGACTTTTGTTCATTTCTATACATAGAACAGTGAGGAAAAACAGCACTCTAGTATGCACCTGGTTTTATATCCTAATTAAATCTGTGTTACCATTTTACATGTCCAGAAAGCACAGAACAGAAGCCCTCTCTGATCTTGTTAAGATGATTTAAAGCCAAACTCACCTCGTGCTCTTCATCCAAGATGACCAGCTGCCTGTCCTTATCAATCTTCACTGGAATAAGAGAGAAAAGTGGTTACTTGTGCTTCTTCATAGAACACTGGAGCAGACTGTAAATGGACTGTTACTCACTGATGATGGCAGCATTGTTGGTTTCTTTCCTGAAGCGGAAGTCCCTTAGCTTTTTCACCAAATCTCCATCCACTTCACACACTACTAAAGACTCACTCTGGAGAGAGACAGAAATACATTCATATTATTTGTATTATGGTGGGCAATCTGATGACTTTATTCTGTGATCAATCAAGACTTACATGTAATTGCCAAGAATAGAGGCATTTTATGTCCTCCTAATAATGTTAACACTAAATTTCAAAAGCGCACTTTTGAGTTGTTTACATTTTACACATTAAGTTTACATTGAATTGTAAACTGTATTCAAATGTACTGCTATTTTTTTTTGTTCTTGGGCACTTTGAGGAGCTACAGTTTACAGAAGATTAGCTACTTTTATTGTTCCTCTTAAGGAAATTCCTCTCTGCATTAAGACAACCTTTTCGCCCCAAGACCTCGCTAACCTGCAGGGCACAACTGCCACCAAAAATATGTTGTGTACATGTTTTTCAGGTTTTAATGATCATTTTGATAACTGAATATACATTTCAAACTTGTCAAGAAAGATTGCAATTCAGAATGAGGATCGTGACCAAGTGTTAAAAAGATTATTATAGATATTATGATAACACCAGCTCTAATCCCTTTTGGGGGTATTCAGTGATTTGAGTTGATACTTTAGGAAAATATTCAATGAACCACTGAGAACAAATTCTTTCATGGATTATATGTGATTATAAAGTCCCAAAATAAACACAGCTAAGAGTGATGCAGTCTTCTAGACACTGAAAGAGCTTTGCCATTTGAGAGAGAGAGAGAGACAGAGACAGACATACATACAACTCTAGAAAAATTAAGAAAGCACTGCCAATAAACAGTTTCTCTGGATTTACTATTAATGTGGATGTGTTTGAGTAAAATTAAACTATTTGTTTTAGTCGATTTACTACCGGCAACTGTCATTTATAGCATTTATTTGCAGAAAATGACAACTGGTCAAAATAAAACAAAGCAGTGCTTTCAGGTCCAATAATGCAAAGACAACAAGTCAATATGTTTTTTTAAACACAATACTAATGTTTAACTTTATGTTCACACCGTATATGGTGGAATACATCTGATTTGTTCATGCGCTCCACCTTTCACATTGCACTTGAGAGATTTTATACCACTACTGATGAAAAAAAAATCAAGTAACTCATCAATTTTTGTTTCATGCCTGTCCACCTTCCTCTTGAACACATTTCAGAGGATTTCACTGGGTTTGTGTTGGTACATCTGACTTGGACTAATTCTTTTATTATTACTTTCAGATCTGTATGTTCTCACACATTTACTCAGAAACACACACTAGGGTTAAAAGATAAACAAGATTTTTTTTCTCTATAATGAGACAGAAGAGAAGAACCACCTCTTTCACTACAGTATTACACACATGGAAATTTGACCGCTGACTTTTTCCCATCCATGCAGTGAACACACACATGACCAGAGTGATAGGCAACACCACCATATCCAGTGTGGTACCCAATCTCACTCCTCCTTCCTGACTTCACTTCCCATGGACCCTTAGGCACTACTGTCTGATTAAAAATTAAATCCACTCACTACTATTGGCAAAAGATGCTAGCACATGGTATCCAGAAGTCAGTAATCGTAAACTGCAAATGCTGAAACTATAAGACATTAAATACTGTATTGTACTTTATACCGTTTTTAATAAGGATGCACTGACATGAACATTTTGGCTGAAACTGAACATAAAACATTTGGCCGAATACCGAACACAGTTACTTAGTTAGTTACTTACTTAGTTACTTACTTACTTAGTTACTTACTATATATATATATATATATATATATATATATATATATCTCATTATAAAATTTATAACTAAGCTATTTCTCAAAATAAGTATTGTAGTTAGTCAGGAGTGAATGTCTGTATTTTAATTAGTTGGTATGACATCATTAGGTTTTTTTAACATCAATTTCATTGATAACTCATTTGTATATGAAAAAAGTTAGACAATAATATATGAATATGTATGAAGATACATATATGTTACATTATTACTAATATTTAATATAAAAACATAATGAAAATGTCTAAAATGAATTATGCAAGCCACATGGATATTTTGTGTGTTTAATGGTAGCGTAATACTACTGGTAATTGTGAGAAGGTCCCTAACGCAAAGCTAAGCGGCAAACACAAACTGGATGTATTCTGGCTTCATCATAACAATAGTAGTTTAGTAAAGGTTGTGGTTGTAGTCTGTTGTCTTCTTTCACTACTAAACTGTAACTGTGCTTGTGAATCTGTGTTTTGTTAACTTTGTTATTTGGTGAGGAAAATAAAAATTCTGAATGTCCAAAAAGGTAGTGTCTTTAAAAACATCATTGTTCTGTATAAATTATTGTGTCTATTCACTTATTCAGAAAAAACACCAAACATTTTTTTCCATTTTTAGCAAAATATCTTTGGTTGCAGAATAGTTGGTGCATCCATAGTTTTAAACTTGTTTAATTATAAAATAATGTAAATAGAGTGATTGACCGTAGACATCTGTGCCTACATACATTCACTACAAAATCTACTTTTGTGTTATCTGTTAATGTATATTATCCATAACTCCATGAACCTTAGCCTATAATCCTGTCGCAGAATTCATTTAAGGTATATGCAGTCAGGCATATGCATAGCTACCTATGCCATTTGTGTTTCGTCCAAGTGTTGTTGACTGAAGGCTTTGATACACATGATTCATCCACGTCAAGAAAGTTGCAACTGGAAACCAAGGGAAGTGAAATCAGGACAGGGGAGTGAAATTAGGCACCATAATTATGCCCTTGGAGCAACTGAGTTTTAGGTACCTTGTCCTGATGGCTCAGGGGCTCAAACCTGCAGCCTTTCTGTCCGAAGTCTTTAGGCTACAGCTGCTCCCAATATATAATACACACACAGACAACAGATGTGCACAAAACAGTCTTTGATTTCCAACAGATATAGAATGTAACTTTATTGGAAAAGTTTGTTCAACTGAAAGATCCGAGTCTTTTCCAGTTATTTCTGGTGTCCCACATGGTTCAGAGCTAAACCCTCTTCTTTTTGTTATCCATCTTTTATCTCTGGGGCAAATTTTTTGCACATTTTTGTTATGCAGATGACACCCAGCTTTAAGTTTCCACCAAGCCTAATTCTGCTCTTTCATTATCTACTCTTTCTGACTGTTTGCTGGAAATTAAATCTAGGTTTACACTTAACTATCTGAAACTTAACAGTGATAAAGCTGGGGTGCTTCTTCTGGGTACAAAATCCACTGTGGCCAAATGCAACACTTTTTCTCTTACTATTGACAACAGTAGTCATGCCTTCTTCTCAGGTTAAGAGTTTGTTGTTATTCTCGACAGAATGCTATCCTTTGAAGCACATCTAACAATATTACTCGGTCTGCATATTTTCATTTACGTAACATAATTTGCCTTTGCTCTTACTTACATTAAATATTACTTTGTCTTGGTTCATGCTTTGGTGACATTGTGTATTGACTACTGTAACTCTGTCCTATCTTCTAAGCTTCTTTGTAAATTTTAGCTGGTCCAGAATACAGCTGCCTGCATCATTACTATAACCTCTTTCCTGGATCACATTACTCAAGTTCTTCAGCAGCTTCACTGACTCCCTATTAAGTCTTAAGCAGACTACAAGATCCTGCTTCTTATGTTCAAGGCTGGTCACAGTTTAGCTCCTCTATACCTCTCGGATCTCCTTCATTCTTATACACCCTCTCATACTCTCAGATCTTCTTCAGCTTTGCTTCTCACTATACCCCACATTCGTTACAACACCATGGGAGCTAGAGCTTTTAGGTACACTGCTCCACACCTTTGGAACTCACTACTGCAAGATGTATGGAACATCCTCTCTCTAGCATCAAATCCCACCTAAAAATATATCTCTTTTAACAGGCCTATGAGAATTGACTCTTCTTTGATATTTTAACTAATTATCTCATATTATGACTGACCCTTTCTCTGTGTTGATTTATAAACCTTGTTTTGTTTCTATGTTTTTAAACATCTTACATGCAAGGTGTCCTTGGGTACCTTAAAAGGTGCCTATAAATAAAATGTATTATTATTATTACTCTTACTGTCTACAATTCTGTAGGAGAGAAAAGATTTTTGTTAATATATCTGAGATGACCATTATTTATAAACATGTCAGAATAAGTTTTGATTTTATAACAGTTTGAAATCAAGGAGTGTTTCGTGCTCACCATGGACAGTTCACAGCACTTGAATATTTGGTGGGAAGATGTCTAAACTGTTAAAGCAGAAGTCAGTTCAACACCAACTTCTAGCACTGTGGTGTATCTATTCTTTTAGCATTTAGTGTTGTGTGGTGCTGCAACTAACAAAAACAGATGAATCTGTAGTGGAGCTGTACACGGCTTACATTACAAAGACCTTTAGCATCTAGAAATATGAAAGACATACTGTCAGCTGTGCTGTGACTAACAGGCTGTTTAACCTGAGCATCTGTCCAGTTTGTGCAGCTGCTGAGAGTCAGGAAACGGAGCCTTTATTATGTGACTGTACTATCAAAATACTCCTCCTGTACACTTGTAGTCTGAGGATTCATATAGAGATATGATGCATCTGCGGATTATAATGTACAGTCTGTTTTGTTTGGTCCTCGGCTGACAGGCCAGTGAGACCCGAAAGCTAAACTCGACCTGTGTGGACGTCCAGCAGACAACCTCCCCGCCCCCCACACACCACCATGAACAACAGGAATGAGAGCTAAAGGGCCTGTCTGTCTGTGTGTGTGTGTGTGTGTGTGTGTTCGCTCTCTGTCTCAACATGTTCGCAGCTCCTGCTTTTCAATCACGAAACGCTACAGCAGACATTTCACTCCTGCATTCCAGCCTAACGAACACCAAAATATAACCAGTCAGAAACGCCCAGCCCTCCAAATCTCTGCTGATGTGGGGTTAAACTGGGAGGAAGTTTGCTCTGTGTGTGTGTTGCAAGCACATCACAATGCACTGGGTGGAACTGCAGCAAGCAGGGGGGCTACACACACCCACACACACAACATAGCAAAACACACTAACACCGACATTTGCAGCCACATTTAAACACCACACACATATAATTTAATGTCGCGCTGAGTTAGCGACTTACTCACCATTTTCCCGGAGCTCTGAGACCGGAGCTGGTCAGCACTGTGTGTTTGTATGCGTGTATGTGTGTGTGTGTGTGTGTGTGTTTTCCATTCCCGGTCTCGTGACTCCTGCTACTCCAATCACAATGGCTATTCTGAACTCGAGCTCTACTTCGACCAATAGTCGTGCTCCTTCTTCCTTCAGGATATTGTCGCAACCAATCACAATATTCTGTCTCTTTACGATCGCCGTACAGACCAATTACGACACATGTTCTTTTGTGGACTCGTTATAACGACCAATCAAGGAGCTCCTTTCTTTCGTGACTAGCCTCCACTCTGCATTCTGATCTCGGACCAGTTTGTAGCGCAGTTCACGGGCAGCAGTCTAATATAATACTGTACTGTAGGCTGATACCGGATCAGCAAATGTGGCAGCAAACAGGCAGACTGCCACTGGGCCAGTGTGAACACGTGACACCACAGGAAAAAAAACGAAATATACCCGGAAACAGTAAGCAAATTAGAAATGAAATAATGCAATATTTAACATAAATCGCAGAAACATTCTGTAAGTAAATAGTCTTAAGAAAAAGCGTAGTTTTCTTATCTAAATGAATTGTTTTTATTTTAAATGTTAAAAGGTCAGAAGGAATATATTTTTAAACTACTTTTAATCACCAGATTCATCGTCCAGGCTCTATGGCGTATCTACGACAAATATAAATAAATTAAATAATAATAATAATAATAATAATAATATATAATAATAAACTCAAACCACAAAAATTGTATGTCTAATAGGAATCCTCCTCATTGATTTCCAGTGATTATACCAGTCAGTTGTAGCTGAGTATAAAATGATCGTCATGAGCAAAGGATATTATTTGACTGATGTCAATGATAATAGGGTACTGGGAGAAGCATGGAAGCATCTCGGAAACTGCTAAAGAGCTGCTGTTCTAGAGCTGCTGTAGTGAAAAAGAACTGAGAATGGACTTCTCATACACCAACTTCCTCCCTACAACATAACAGTAATGCCCTACAGTCATTGATACCAGAGGGTTGGTGATCCAGTGAGTGATAGAGAGCAATCAACAAGCCACATTGGACCAGTTAATCTCTATAATGAACAAGGGAGCAATGAAGGAAGTGTCTAGGATCACCATTGATGCTAATCAAGGGTCAACAACATCACTTTCAGTTTGCACAAGGATACCATAATTGGACACTGGAGGATTAGGAAAATGTTGCATTCTTGGATCAATCCAAGATCGTGCTGCAGCAAGTGGACAGACAGTGGGGTATAAAATGCCAAGCACATGAGAACTGTGGGCCAAACACAAAGTGGTGGTGGCAGTGTACATGTCTGGGCAGAGTTTTCTTGGCATGGCCTTGGACCACTGATTACACTGCATGAGTCTCTGAACACCAATGGGTACTTGGCAATCTAGCAGATTATGTGCACCCTTACATGTTTATGGTCTTCCCTGATGGTAATAGTTCCTACCAACAGAATACAGACCCACGCGAAGGGTAGATGGTAACCGTAAATACAAAAATGTTCTGGCTCCAGAAATCTGAGTTAGTTAGGGACACTTCCCTATTAATAACTGTTCATTAACATTATCAGATACTAATAACTATTGATAATTATGTTATTGCTTTTCAGTTTATAACTAATTCTGAGAACACCCCATTTATATTCCCATTTAGGATGCTGCATGCCAGTGTATACTAACTTAAGCCCTGTTTGGAGCTGATTAAATTTACATGGGGTCTGGGGTAAAATATTAAATTTCATATTATTGAAAAATAATTTAGAGATTGATGAAATTCAAACCTTGTTGGCACAAAAATCATTCCATAGATTTGCATCAGCAGATTTTATTGTAGCTGCTTTCCCCACCTGTATTCCGACAGAATCCATCAAACTGTGCTGAGACTGGTTAGTAATTTGTTCTCACATTGGCGGTCTGCTTGCTCCTATAAATTGCTAGCAAATCCACGAGCTGGTGGGCGTGTCTATAATAGCCAATCGCAGCGCTGGAGGGCGGGGCGGGTAGGAAAACGGGTAGTAAACAAACGATTGATCTGTAAATGAAACGACCCGCCTCGTTAGTGCACTCTTACCTATGCACATGATTTATAACTTTATTTTTTAAAAATATGGTGTCGAAAGTGCTCCATATTCCAGTCCCGACCTCACTTCCTCTGTAGAGTTCAGTCATTTTTAGTTTCTCTAGGTGTTGGTGTGTTTGTGTTTTCCGAGCGGGTTACAGTAAGTAAACGAGGCTGATCCTGAGCAGCGGCCTTCATTCAGGCGAGGTAACTCAGCACAGTGTCGTAAACTGATTTGTGACTTTAGTTTTGATGATCTGTCCTCTTGTTTAGCGCGATCTGTTCTGATGATCGACTGTAGTTTATGTGTATACAGTTTGAGCTAGCTGGCTAAATACAGTTTACGTATGTACTGACGTTGTTTGTGCGCCGTAAGTAGCTTATGGATGATATGTACTGAGTTTATTTCTCTTTTTTCTTACAGGCCATGGCAGATTTTTCGGTGAGTTTTTCAAATCTGGTAATAAGACGTTGGATTATTAAGTTAGACACATTGAAATGTTTGCTTATTAAGTCACAGTTATTTCAGTGCTAGTCTTGTGAAAACTGCACAATCTTTCAGATTCAAGTCTGATTTTGAAAAGGACAACTTAGTGAGATTGACTTGATAGTAGGAAGTGTGTAACGAGAGAGAGAGCACTTTAATAGATTTCTGTAAAAAACAAGACTTGCACCGAACTGAAGTATCTAAATATAGATATATGACCTGTGTGTAGTTTGATCGAAATAAGTTACCCCTCCATGATTATTACATAATCACGTGATCACTATTACTTTTTTTAAATGATTATTTTAGATATTCACACTTCTTTTGAGGTAAAAAATAAAAATGAAAACACATTGTTCACTGAAACTTGATGGATCTTATGAAAACTAGCAAACTAGTGGCTTTAGAGGGCAGTAATGTTTGTTTATTTGTGTGTAAACGGTGTTTGTTGTCAGTTTGGAGTATAGACAGGCAGTAAGCAGGACAGCTGATTAGTTCATTTGGCCACTTAAGGTTTGTCCTTTATGGTGCCCATTCTGAGACAATTAAATCGTTAATCCCAATTATTTATATGACAAAGCTAAATTGTGTATTATTGTGACAGCCCTCATATTTCTTGTCATTTTGCAGTTGCCATTTTTCCTGAGCATGCAGTGTAGCAGCTAATATTGAGGCTCATGTTACATTGTGTGTGCCCTTTATTCATAGTAGTATAAAATATTTAGAAATATGTTACAATGGGGCAGAATAAACATCAGTGCCTGTCAATATGCTTGGGGCCGCTGAAGTCTAGGCTTGTATAATTAAAGTATAAATCAGCATATCTCAGAAAGCATGTTGACTCAAACCACAAAAAAAGGTATGTCCTATAGGAATGCCCTCCTCACTGATCTCTCCTGTTGAACAGGCTTGACTTGGAAGTCCCCCAGCCCATACAAACTCAACTTACACATTTTGTGTTTGTTGCACGATCATGTTTTCTATCATCAATGAGCCACAATGTATTGTGTTCCTTTTTTTTTCTAGCTTGCTGATGCAATCCCAGATGATACTCCTGCTCAAGCATCCAGGACAAGCAATGTCAACCCGTCTGCTCCTATAAACGGGGCTCCCCCTGCCACTAACCCTGGCTGGCCTGGTGCAGCCCCGGGAGGCCCCAGCTTTCCGGCTTCTGGAGGCCCTGCTCAGCCTTCTGCCCCTGGTGGATTCCCCCATTCTGGCCCTGGTGCACCAGGCTCTTTCCCCCCTGGCCAAGGGGCTCCGGGCCAGTACCCCAATGCCCCAGCCGGATATCCCCCTGGCCCTGGGATGCCTGGACAGTTCCCTTCTGCACCAGGGCAGTTTCATCCAGGCGGGGCACACATGCCATACCCTGGTGGGCAGTTCCCCTCCACCCCTGGGGCTCCACAGGGACCCTATTCAAATGTGCCTTATCCTGCAGGACCACATGCTCCAGGCATGTATGGACCTGGAGGTCCTGCAGCTTTTCCACCAGCTGCGGGCCATGGTCCAGGATTCGCCGGAGGAGCATTTCCTCCTGTACCCCATGGTTCCTGGGGTGTGCCTGGAGGGGCCTTTCCTCATCAACCTCCCTTTGGCCAAGGACACATGGGACCGTATGGAGGCCCCGGTGCTCCTGGAGGCATGCTGGTGAGTACAGTCAAATGTGTGTGGTAGACTGGGTGATACAACCAAAAATCACTATATTTTCCTATAACATTCAAGATTTATAATTTTTGATAATTATTTTATCCTTTTCCAAATAATATATAACTAGAAATACAGCTAGCTTGTGGTATTTGTACAACAATCTAAATTTCTAGTTAGTATATGGTGGATATTCACAATTAGTGTGCAGAGGAAGCAGAAACTTATTGCTAATTGAAGATGGAAGAAAAAAAAGGCTTAATCCTTTTTTTTTTTCAAAAATACCTCAAATACACACATTGATTCAGAAAAAAAAAGATTTTGATTTATCGCCCATGTTGTTTTATTCTGTCTGTATATGTTGGGGGGTTGATTAGTCTGTGTCTTTAGCTGTGTGTCTTGGTCAGTGGGGCTTCTGACTGCTGGTCTGGTTGAGGTGTAGCACAGCTTTTCAGCCTGGGCTGGTGGTGCTGGTATGGTTTTTGACTAACTGAGTGCAGGTGTAGAACGGGGTCAATGGGTTGCTGGTCTAACGCAGCCTTCTTGTTTCTGTGGATAAGTGTATGGTGTGAATCCTCCTGTTCTTGTCTTTCAGCCAGGACATAGATCTCCATATCAATGAGTGCAGGGATCAACACAGCTTTTCTCAGGGGAGCAGCACTGCAGCCTTCACAGAGATCCCTACACCTAGATTTGCTGACACTATTAAGCCCGTCAACAACCTCTGCTGTTCCAGGCTTTATTTGTGTATAGAGTTAATGACCTGATGTATGTAGGAGGCCTTTAGACAGAATTTTATACACCTGTCAAGCTTTTTGGAGAATTTATTTTATTACTTTAGAAAGAACATCTTTATTTTATCAACTTAATATTATTGCACTTTTTGTTAATAAACTTGGTATGCTTGGTGTTTTTTCCAATAACTGAAGTAAATAGAAGATGAAGTAAATATGACTTGTGTAGTCCTCATGTTGTTTTTCACAGCAACTAATTACTGTCAGGTGGGTGTAAAGAAGTTTACAGCACCAAATCTGATTGGTCTTATGAGAGTATAGAGTTAAAATGTAGATGTTAGTGATGGCCAATATGTCAGAATTTATATGATATGTCTCATCACAGTATGCTTTTTAGATCATGGTGTGGGTATCGTCAGTAATTAATGCTGAACAACTTCAGGCTTCTGGACAAAGAGAGTATAATCAGTGTTGTTTACGGCAGCATAGTATAGAAATACTGATGTACTCAACTTTTTTAGCACAGCATGATGAGGCTTTCTTTCTGTAAAATCTTATTGAACTTCAGGAAAACTACAAATTGTCTCAGCGTGCTAAGACGCTGACACTATGACCAGAGGATCGAGAGTTCGAATCTCGGTCATGCTGTTTGCCATTAACAGCCGGGGCCCAAGAGAGCAAAATTGGCAGTGCTCGCTCTGATTGGGTAGATGGCGCTCTCTATCCCTATCACTCTCACATTGCAATGTCCGCTGGCTCAGGTGTCTACTAATTGGTCCATTCAAAACTAGAGACCCTGCACTTTCCTCTGAGCGCGTTAGTTCCCCAGTGACGGTGTATCAGCTGTAGTTTGAAAAGAGCCGGTGGTTGTATCGCATGCCACGGAGGAGGTGTGTGCATGTCTTCACCCTCCTAGAGTCAGGCACAGGGCAAAGTAATGAGGAGAGCCACTAATGGGTTGGGTTAATTGGCGAATACCACATTGGGAAAGGAGAAAATTGACAAAAAATGTATAAAAAAAAGAAAAACCACATATCGTGACCATGTGCTGTATTGCAAAAACGCCTAAGTAATTAATATACAGGGGGTCAACTGTGTTATTGTTGTTATACAGGTTGTGTATACAGGGCTACATAAAAAAATATCATGAAACCGGTCATTGTTCATAATTTAATTCAAAAAGGAAACTTCATGTTATTAGAATATTTAATTTTTTTGGGCCCCTTGTGGCTCAGTGGACTAAGGAGCTGTCACTATGATCTGAGGATTGCGAGTTCAAATCCAAAGTTATGCTGCTTGAAATTGCTTGAGCAAAATTGGCAGTGCTGTCTCTGGGTGGGTAGATGGCATTCTCTCCCCTAGTAAGTAATGTCAGCTGGCTCAGGCATCTGCCAGGTCATTCATAAGAACTGGGGATCCTGCGCTTTCCTACTAGAGGAAGAGGCGGAGCTTGACTTCACATGCATCGGAGGAGGCCTATGTGTGTATCTGCATCCTCTGAAAGTTAGGGACTTGGGATGAGGAGAGTCAACAAATGGGCAGGTTGATTGGCTAACAAACACATTGAGGAGAAAATCAGGTAAAAATAATAATAAAAAAGATTTTCTTTTGAGTTTGATTAAATTACTATACCGAATGATACAGTTGAAAGGCCATGTAACGCTTACATAAAGTACCTCGTTAATGAGATTGTAAGTTTATCACAATAATTCTGTAGACAATAAGTGGTTTGTCTAAAGTTATAACTCATTTGAAGAGACATTTTGTCCTGCATTATCTGTACATAGAAATATGCTGTAACATAAATCAAAAGGCTGAAAGTTGTATGTTCACAGGTTAGGTGGAATGTGCCTAGCCTAGCTTCAGTTTCAGGTTGTGTGTGAGGGAGTGTGTGTGCTCTCTGGAGTGGAGGCCCTGAGTCACTGGGTGGGGTTTGGAATCAGGGCGGGTTTTATGTGACAGCCTGATTTCACACAGTGTTGTCATGGTGACGTTGTTTTTATCCTGGGTGTTGTCACATCAATCTGACGTTCAGTTCCATCCACAATTCTAGGAACGATTGTGTTTCTCTCCATGTTTTGGTCATGTGGTGTGTGATTTGTCACTGCAGAGAATGAGCCAAACTCAAGAGTCCATTTTGGAAACTCTGAGAAGTGTTTTTGAACAGGACTGTAGACCTGTTTCAAGTGCTTTCCTTGAACTTCATTTCCACATTTTGCTGGTTCTAGGAAAAAAATCTAAACTTTTACTGTCGGGAATTCCCCCACATTCCCACCACTTTCAGTCATTTTTCACTTGGTACAACAGCTGAGTATCACCAGAAGCTAAATAAGTTATTATTTACACTACAAATGTGAAAAGGTAAGAATGAAGACTGTATTGTTTGTTAGTGTACTTCCACTAATTTATTTATTTTTTATTACTAATTTCTGCAACTTACAACTTACTAGTGTCTCCAAAAGTTAGGATTCCAATAAAGTGTTCAAAAAGTTAAACAGCCATACACTTTATATTCATCACTAACAAAGTGACATATTTCACACCTTTTATTTCTGTTCATACTGTTTGAAAAGTAATTATGAAGTTTCACATGATAATTTATTTGATGAGGCATTGTTTGTGGTCATTCAGAGAGGTTTGATGAACCATGGACATAGATGGGGTGGGGTATAATGTGCCTCCAATAACATTGCCCCCAGACTGACATTTGTTTCACCCACCCCAAACCCCCCCATTTCTGACTTCCCCAACACCCCTCTCCACCAGACTCTGTAGTTATGTAGTGCGTCCCCAATTTACATTGAAACGCACTGACCTTCTAGTGAAAATTACTACGTCAGAATTGTTCACATTGGTGGTGATAGAAACCAAACATCCAAATGTCTCTAAAAATACCTTACAGAAAGTTATTACATGAAATGGTTACAAACCCAGTAGGCACAGTGACATTGTGACAACATTCTGACAACACTGTCTACATTCTTGCATGGTTGAAACAACTTTGCAGTGAGGTTCTGTTCTGGGAATGCATCACTTTCATTTTCTAATATAAATTTCATTCTTGGAGAACAGGCTCGTGCAGGATGCTATAGATCAAAAATGTCTTTTTTATGTTTATTTTGCCATGTAAAAACAAAAATATGATTAAAGTGAAAGTATAATTACACACATACATGCACTCCCCACTTTATTTGGTTCACATACGTTGTATCTAAAACCCTAACTCCAAAAAAGAAGGTGCTATGTGAAATAAACGAAAAATAAATGATTTCCAAATCGCAAAGGCTCATATTTTATTAACAATAAAACATAGAACACATCAGATGTTGAAAGTGAGACATTTTACAATTTCATGAAAAAATATGAACTCATTTAGAATTTGATGGCAATAGCACATCTCAAAAAAGTTGGCATATGGGCAACAAAAGGCTGTAAAATAAGTTGTAATAGTAAAAAAATAACTGGAGGAGCAATTTGCAAATAAATCTCATGACTGGCTTTATAAAGAGTGTTGTAGAGAGGCAGAGTAAAAGTTTCCTCAATGTAAAACTGTGAAGACTGAATATCACATAATCTACAGTAGATATCATCAAAAGAATCAGAGAATCTGTACAACTCCCAGTGCATGGAGAACAAGGCTGATGGTCAAAATTGGGTGCTTGTGATCTTTGGGCTGTCAGGCAACACTGCATTAAAAATGCATGATTCTGTACTGGAAATCACTGCATGGGTTCAGGAACACTTTCAGAAATCATTGTGGAAAATAGTTTGCCAAGATATTCACAAATGCAGGTTAAAGCTGTATTATGCATAGATGAAGACATAGGTCAACACAATTTGGAAATGTGGCCATTTTCTCCATGCCAAAACTCATTTCAAATGGACTGAGGTGAAGTGGAAAGCTGTTCTGTGATCAGGTTAATCAACATCTGAAATTCTTTATAGAAAGCGCAGAGATGGACCAGGCAGCTTGTTATCAGTGCACAGCTCAAAAGCCTGAATCTGCAAAATTATGGGGTTGCATAGTGTCTATGGTGTGAGCAACTTACACATTTGTAAAGGCACTGTCAATGCTGAGCAGTATACAGACGTTTTAGAACAACATATGCTCCCATCCAGACAGCGGCTTTTTCAGGGAAGGCCTTGCAAGACAATGTTAAACCACATACTGCATCCATCACAACAGCATCCAGCTTTGCTGAACTGGACTGTCTGCTGTCCATACCACATTTGGCACATAATGAAATTAAAAATGCAGCAAAGACAACCCACAACTGTTGAGCAGCTAGTATGTTACATCAGACAGAAATGTGAAAACATCTCCCAAAACTCCAGCAGTTGGTCTCCTCTCTTCCCCACATTTACAGACTTGTTAAAAGAAGAGGGGATGCTACACAATGGTAGAGATGGCCCTGTACCAACTTTTTTGAGATGTGTTGAGATCTCAGCTTTTTTGGAATTGGTGTTGCACACTCATTGTCCATTTTATCAGCTCCACTGATCATACAGGTGCACTTTGTAGTTCTACACTAACAGACTGTAGTCCATCTGTTTTTCTGTATACTGTGTTAACCTCCTTTAATCCTGTTCTTCAGTAGTCAAAGTGCACCTACACCTTCATTGGAGCTGATAAATTGGTTGATCTTAATAATTTTGGACAATGAGTGTAGATATGAGGTATGTGTACCTAATGAAGTGGTCTGTGAGTGTATTTAGGTTCAGGGATGGTTTTAGGATTTTGGCTATATTTATACTGAAGATATTCTAACCCCTGGTTTCTATCATCACCATTGTAAAGAAACTTGATTTGGTAAGTTTCTCTACAATACACTGTTTTGCATCACTTAAAAATTTATCTAAATGAGGGGAGAAGCTCCAAACAACAAATTATTAGTGAACATACATAAACACATTCCAAAAATGTTTACAGTGAAATGTTTGGGAATAAACATTGAGGTCACTGGCAAAAGCTAGTAAGAGATTGTGACATTGTGCAAGAATACACAAATCAGTGTATACCAAATTAAGCAATGGATTAACTTATGGAATTGGTTGGAAACTTAGTTTCTACACAGTATGATGCAAATCAGGGATCTTCAAATCCAGCCCTGGGAGATATTCCACAAAGTAGAGTTTCTATGTCAGTCAGGTAGTTTAAGCCCAACCTTGAGGATTGTCCTGGTCTTTTCCCATTGAACAGGTTTGACCTTTTGTGGAACTCTAGAATAGAAAAAAGGAGAGATCAAGAAAAATAGACAATGTGCAGAGAATCTGATAAGCCGCATGATGAATAAAAAATGTGAAGTTTGTGTGAATAACATCTAATAATATAATAAGACAGAGATAGAAGCAAAGTTCTGGTGCATTTTCAAAAAATTAGAATATCTTATAAACGTTATTTTGTGTACACAATTTTAGTCAAAATGTTAAACGGTCATTTTAAATTCATTACACTTAACATAAGACATTTCAGGCTTTTTTATTTTAGTGTTGATGCTGTTTTAATAGTAAATTACTCAAACTCTGAAATATTCTAATAATCTGAGATTCTGGATTCTGAGCTATAAGTGATCAACATTAAAACAAAAAATATATATTTGTATATACAACTATATACTATATTATATACTGTTTGTAATAGATATAAAATATGCTAGCTTTTTGAATAAAAGTATGAACAACAATGAATTTTTTCACAATATTCTAATTTTATGATGTGTTAATGTAAATCACTAACTTAGTGACACCATGGGCGGGGCTTTGAAGAGTCTGGGTGTGTTTATGTGTTGCATATATCATCCTTGCAGTAATAATGCATTCATCACCTATTACATAAGTTCCTTCATTTCTTTGACAATGATAACAAATAGTGATGAGATACCACTTTGTCCTGTTCACCTATTTTTACCACTAAAGTAAGGGTTTACTGTATATGTTGCTGTTTAGTGTGTCATTGCTGAGATGTTGTCAGAATAGCACATCATCAGTTCTGTATATTAAATAAAAAATGTCAGTATCACTAATATTCGTAATTAATGTGACTGTGGGAGGGGCTTTAAAGAGTGGGTGTGTGTGGTTTTATGGCTTATGGTGAAGAAATTTTATGGTTGAGTTTCAAGTGCTCTTTTTGTCCTTGTTCATATAGGCAAGTTAATGTTTTATTTTGTGGCAGTAAACTTCTGATTGTGAATGTGTCTGGTATGTGTTTCAGCCGGTGCCGTATGACCTGCCGCTCCATGCTGGGATAATGCCTCGCCTACTGATCACTATAATAGGAGAACCTGTTCTGGGAGGAGACAGGTGACATTTGATACAAACGTACACACATTAGACCTGAAAAACGTAAAATAGCCTTTTTCATTTGAATACTTTTTGTTATTTTATATTCAGTAATAATTTATACAGCGCCCTCCATAATTATTGGCACCCCTGGTTAAGAAGTGTTCTTTGGCTTCTAGTAAATTCTTTTTTAAGAAAAATAATATAAGACAACAATGCAAAAAAAAGAGACAAATCTAAGCTTTAATTCAAGTGCCTTTATTTGGTGGGGAAAAAAAATCACACATTAAGAAATAAATCTGTTGAATGAAATCATGTGTGTCACAATTATTGGCACCCCTGTTTTTAGCACTTTGTACGACCTCCTTTTGCCAAAAAAAATAGCACTTAATCTTCTCCTATAACTCTTCACAAGATGGGAGAATACAGAAAGAGGGATCTTTGACAATTCCTCTTTGCACAACCTCTCTAAATCATCCAGAGTCCTGGGTCTTCTCCTATGCACTCTCCTCTCAGCTCACCCCACTGGTTTTCTATTGGGTTGAGGTCTGGGGACTGAGATGGCCATGAGAGGAGCTTGATTTTGTGCCTTGTGAACCATTTTTGAGTAGATTTGGCCACATGTTTAGGGTCATTATCTTGCTGAAAGACCCAGTGATGACCCATCTTCAGCTTTTGGGCAGAGGCCACCAGATTCTGATTCAAAATGTCCTGATATTTCAAAGAGTTCATGGTCCTATGTATCCTTACAAGGTTCCTAGGTCCTGTGGAGTAGAAACAGGCTCACAGTATCACCGATCCTCCCCCATACTTAACAGTGGGCATGATGTGTTTTTCTGCGTACTCATCCTTAGTGTTACGCTTACAGTGTTTGTTGCCAAAAAGCTCTATTTTGGTCTCATCTGACCAAAGGACATGGTCCCAGTTAAAATCCCAGTACTGCTTGGCAAACTCCACCCATTTACACTTATGAGTAACTCAGAAAAGGCTTTATCCATGCATGCCTCCCAAACAGCTTGTTGCATGTAGATAGCGTCTGATGGTTGTTTGGGAGACTTCATAACCCCAAGATGCTACCATTTGATTCAATTCTCTTACAGTGAGCTTTGGAGCACTTTTAACTTCTCTTACCATCCTTCTCACTGCGCGTGGTAAGATACACTTGCGTCCTCTTCCAAGCTTGTTTGTCACAGTTCCCGCTGTTTTGAATGTTTTGATGATTGCTCTGACTGTAGATAAGGGCATCTGCAGGTGAGTGGCTTTTTTCTTGTAGCCATTGCCTGATTTATGAAGGTCAACACACATCTGCCTGACTTGAATAGTGTGTTCTCTTGTCTTTCCCATGTTTAAGAGTGAGAAAAAGAAATAGGCCTTTGTGTAATGCCATATTTATACCCCAGGGAAACAGGAAGTGATGAATTACTAATTAAAAGTTCCTAGATACTTTGATCCACTTTATAAACTACAGTAGAAATGACAAAAATGGTTAAAATACATTTATTTCCAAGAAATTAAGGGTGCCAATAATTGTGGAACAGGTCATTTTATGGGAAATAATTATTTCTTATTCAGGATTTTTTCTTTCTTTATTTTTTTTCACTTGAGTTGAAGGTTGCTTTTTTCTAAACTTTTTCAGAGTGAGATTACTATTCTGCAATAAAAATGTATTTATTTTAAGGCTTTTAACACATTTTAACACTAAGGGTGGCAATGATTATGGAGGGCACTGTACAAACTAATTTAAATACTCTAAACTAGACAAACTACGTATAGATCCATCCATTCATTACCTTCTGCTTAATCCTAATCAGGGTGGCAGTTAGGGCATTACAGACTAACCAAGCCCAGCACAGGGTGCCAATCCATCACTGGGTGCACACACACACAGACACCAACACAAGGACAAAAATTTAGAGTACCTAGTTCAGCTGACCTCCATGTTTTTGGACTATTGGAGGAAACCCAAGCAGACACGGGGAGGATACATGTAGATATTTCAAATTATTATTTTAAAAAAAGGTATAAAAAGTATGATTTGCCTTTTTAGGCACTTTTAACATTGTAGATATAAAATGTATTAAGATTTTTTTACAGCATCCTACCAATACACTTGTACTAACATAGAAGAATCATTTAAGGCATAACAATCACTGAGGTTACCAATCATTTCCAGAGCATCAACTTCATATGTTATACATAATAAATTTTAATTAATATATTATTTAAATATATAAAATATATTATATTATAATATATATTATAAATATGTAAAAATATATATTATATTACATAAATAATTAGACCCCGGCCAGCCAATCAAAACGCGTCTTGGTGCTCCTTCAATATGGCAGTTCTAGAACATCCCACAATGTTAGTGATTTCTGAGATGCTACCCCTATTCACATGGTACTCTATTGTCAGGCCCTTTTAGACATCAGTCATATCACGCTCTTTGCCCATGTTGATGGTCTTACACTCTGCTGGCTGGTGTGCTCACTTATTTATACATGCAGTAAACCCAGTCACCTTCATTCCAAGCCAGGGGTGATCATAATATTGGGATATGACTGTATATAAAGGTGTACAATTACAAACAGCTTAATTTCTCAGTCATCTTCTATTCAGTTTGTGAACACAGGATCACTTCTGCTCATATTATTTGGGTGGTGGGACATTCCCAACACCCCCTCAGAGAAATGAGCAGCTCTGTAGTCAGAAACTAACCATTGTTGAAGAACTAAAGGATGAGTAACACAGATTAGCAAAGAGATGACGTACTATCACCACACAAGCAATGTCAAACTACAAGTTAGGCGCTTCTGATAAAGTGGACGGTGAGCACACGTTGTTATGTGTCTGGAGCTGTAAATGTCCTCGCTGGCTTTTCTGCTGCAGCTGTAGTTCACACTCATGTTGGGTTAGTTAAAAGAACGATTTCCATTACCATCCATCCATCCATCCATCCATCATCAACCGCTTATCCGGGGCCGGGTCGCGGAGTTAGCAGTCTGAGCAGGGAAACCCAAACCTCCCTCTCCCCAGACACTTCAGCCAGCTCCTCGGGTGGGACACCGAGACGTTCCCAGGCCATAGTCTCTCCAACGTGTCCTGGGTCTTCCCCGAGGCCTCCTCCCAGGGGGACATGCCTGGAACACCTCCCTAGGGAGGCGTCCAGGGGGCATC
>BRDA01001867.1:28077-54014 GCA_036984385.1 Crenuchus spilurus
CTAGAACATCCCACAATGTTAGTGATTTCTGAGATGCTACCCCTATTCACATGGTACTCTATTGTCAGGCCCTTTTAGACATCAGTCATATCACGCTCTTTGCCCATGTTGATGGTCTTACACTCTGCTGGCTGGTGTGCTCACTTATTTATACATGCAGTAAACCCAGTCACCTTCATTCCAAGCCAGGGGTGATCATAATATTGGGATATGACTGTATATAAAGGTGTACAATTACAAACAGCTTAATTTCTCAGTCATCTTCTATTCAGTTTGTGAACACAGGATCACTTCTGCTCATATTATTTGGGTGGTGGGACATTCCCAACACCCCCTCAGAGAAATGAGCAGCTCTGTAGTCAGAAACTAACCATTGTTGAAGAACTAAAGGATGAGTAACACAGATTAGCAAAGAGATGACGTACTATCACCACACAAGCAATGTCAAACTACAAGTTAGGCGCTTCTGATAAAGTGGACGGTGAGCACACGTTGTTATGTGTCTGCAGCTGTAAATGTCCTCGCTGGCTTTTCTGCTGCAGCTGTAGTTCACACTCATGTTGGGTTAGTTAAAAGAACGATTTCCATTACAAATAAATTATTTAATATAGTAATATGATTACTTTACTCATTACTTTTTGGAAAAAGTAATGTCATGACTTAGTATTAGAAGTAAAATTAGAACATACATTGCATTTAGTGCACTGCAGACATCGTGTTTTAAAGGAATAATCAATGCTATATGAACACCCAGAAACCATCCAGTACAGAGTTCCAAACAGCTGCCTCCAAATAACAATTTAAGGCTAAAATATAAAGCTTAGAGCAGAGACTTGGGGGGGTGAGAGTGCTGAGCAGGCTGCAGCACTCTCAGGTTTCAGGATTATTTAACTGCAACTGCTGTCTTTCCTTTCACTTAGGTTCCATGTGGACTTTGTGAAAGGTCCTGACATCGTATTCCACTTTAATCCTCGCTTCCCTGAGCAGACCATTGTCAGGAACTCCAACCTCGGGGGCTACTGGGGTCCGGAGGAGAGAGAAGGAGGTTTCCCTTTTGTGCAGGGAAGACAGTTTGAGGTACAACATACTGATCTCTGGTCATGTGTGTGTGCCTGTGTATTTATACTTTATCATATAAATCCTTGATTGTTGACTCTAGGGCAGGTATGAATGTCTTGGAAAGTGAAAGTGTGAGTGAATGTTTTGTGAAACCCATATTTCTACAGCTTCATCATCTAAACACTGACTTTGAGCTCAAAATTAAACTTATTCATGTGATTTTAGCTTATAGACCTGCTGTATAACCAGCAACACACGATTAGGTGATCTTCCAAAAGTGCAATGTTTTAATGGGTAAACATAATAAGAAACTCTCATTTTTGTATGTTATGCACACATTGGGAAACTATTAGTGTCACAGTTTAAGGGTAAAGCATTATTATTATTATGATTATTATTATTATTTATTAAGCTTTATTTACACTAGCAGTTTTAACACAATGATTTGCAGTAAAAAAATACATAAATAAGTTTAATTGAAGGGCATATTTTAAGTTAGAGTTAGAAAAAGCCATAAAAAATCTAAATACACTAAAAAAAACTGAAATACCTGGTGACCCCTTTTTTAGTGGGTGTGTATGTGTGAGTGACCATGTGTGTGGCTCTCATGTCTTTGTCTCTCTCTTTGTCCTCCCAGCTGAAGATCCTGGTGGAGGCGGATGTGTTTAAGGTGGCGGTGGATGGTGTGCATCTGCTGGAGTACGAGCACAGAGTGGGTGGCCTGGAGGAGGTCACACTGCTGCAAGTGGTTGGGGACGTCACCCTCTACAGTGTAGCTCCCAGCATGATCTAACAAACACACTCACACACACATGCTCATATTGACACTAACAGTGCATTTTAACTTCAGCACACATTTAGGTTCAGGCGTCCTTGTTGGCAGTTGGCCTGAAATCCTCATGTGCCAGTGAAGAGAGACTGTCTCATCCCCCCCAACACACACAGGTGTACACTGCCCATCAAAATGCCCTAAAGTAGTTAAGTAGTGAATATGAAAACAAAGCAGGCAAGAAAAGTTGTAATGCTGAGGTTTTGCAGCCTTATAAACAGTAACCTACAGTAGTATTGCTTAACATATTTCAGTTGTGCTTCATCAATCATCTGCTAAAGAAAACTGTCAAATAACCATTGAAGCAAAATGTATTGATATTGCATATAAAAGTTCTTCAGTGAAGACACTGATGAACATGAAGCTGATGGTTGCAAACTGTTTTTTTAAGCTTTTCATTTTTCATGTTATGTATCAATTCTCTTATAGAATCTCTTCGCTGCATTTGTCCCATCCGTGCACACACCACACACACTAGGGAGCAGTGAGCACATACATACCCAGAGCTGGGAGCAGCCACCTTAGCTGTGGCACGCCGGGATCATTTGGGTGCCTTGCCTGAAAGACACTTCATCTAGGAGAGGAAGCACTGTTAATTCACACCACCCTCCCAAAGCTTTCCTGTTAGTTGCTGCACCCACAAACCTATGGTCCCAAGCCCATTTGGGGCAGTGCCCATTATGGACGCAGACTTATGACAGGAAGGTCACTGGTTTGATCCCCTGAACTGACAGGACACAACTGAAGTGCTCTTGAGTAAGGCACATAACCCCCAACTGCCCCCGGGTGCTGTGGTTAGAGCTCACTGTGCTCACAAGTGTCACTGCCCTCTGGTGTGAGTGTCTGCCAGTATGACTTCACAGATGGGTTACATTTCCTCTGTGTGCAAGCACATTGGTCAGTGTGTCGCTTTCACATTTCACTTCACTTTCCATGGCTGCCCCCCTGCAAAAAGAGTGAAAGGTTGCTTAAACAAAGCATTGTGTCTTTAACCTTTTGATGGCCAGTGTACACTAACTTCTCCAGAAAATGCCCCTTGCTGCAACACTTTGCTTGCCATTAACATTTGACTAATTGCATCGTGGATAACACATTACTAATTAATGCCTGAAGAATTATAGGATATCCTTGAGGACTTGCAAAGAAATCTTAATGTTATGAATGCTGCCTGTCTCTGTGAAGATCGCTCTGTGGATCAAACACATCAAAGCTGTTCAGAACCATTCTGTGAAGCTGTTGTGAACTATTCACAGTCATATTTCAAGCCTGTAATCTCTGCTGTTTGACTGAACCTCTGAACGGTGGGGAGGAAGACCCTGAGCTGGAACTTTTTTAATGTACAAATGTGGAATCTGGCCACTATAACACAAAAACAGCTGTAGATTTGGATATGTGGAACACTTCCACTGCATTTCAGATGGGACTTCTTATTCCTGTAGTCATTGTGTGTCACCATTTCAATCCTCTTAGTCACAACTGTTCAGCATGCATGTGAAAGTATGATTGTTTCTAAGCATACATGTCATTTCAGCAAAATGCTAGAAATATGCTCCTTTGCTCCTTTGTATTGCCAACGAGGCTGAGTTTAGATGAAATGGGTTTATATGTTCTCATTGCAACCGTACATTGAGAGTCTGCTGGAAATGTCCTATTTTTGATCCACTGTGTGAAATCGTGCACTGCTGTGCTGTGATTTCTGATTTTTGAAGACAGGGATTGATTATAAAGTGTCATAGTTCTGATTTTTCTTGTTAAATGGCAAAAGTGTACTCGTGCATCTAAAAATCTGATTAATGAAGAAAGGTTCATTTGTGTTCAACATTATATTCAAAAACTGCAACATTTTATATTCATACATGTAAAGTAGTGTTGATCAGTATGTCTTATATCTCAGGAAATTTAGAAATCCACAATCTGGGCTCAGCAGACTAAGGCTCTGTCACTATGACCTGAGGATCGTGAGTTCGAATCCCAATCATGCTGCTAGTCATCGGCAGCCGGGGCCCGAGAGAGAAAAAATTGGCTGTGCTCTCTCTGGGTGGGTAAGATGATACTCTCTCCCCATCACTACAGTGTAATGTTGGCTGGCTTTGGCGTCTGCCAGGCGATCCATCAGAACTGGGGATCCTGCGCTTTCCTCCGAGCACATTGTCTGCACAGGGGCGATGTATCGTCAGGCAGAAAAGAGGCGGAGCTTGAATTCACATGCATCAGAGGAGGCCTGTGCTAGTCTGCGTCCTCCTAAAGTCAGGGACGTTACAAGTGATAGGGAGAGTCAACGAATGGGCGGGTCAGTTAGCTACCAAACTCTTTGAGGAGAAACTTTTGAAAATTAAATTTAAAAAATCTGAATCTCAGATGATTAGAACATTTAATTCTGAGTTTGAGCAAATGATTATTCAAACAGCACCAACATTAAAACTAAAATAAAAAGGCTTGAAATGTCTTACTTTATGTGTGATGAATATAAAATATATGACAGTTTACTTTTCAGAGTGAATTATGAACACATTTTTGGAGATGCACTAGTTTAATCCTCTGTAAGTTGAAATCAGTGTTAAGGTTGAAATACTTGCCAAAGACACTGCAGCAGGATTAACTGAACGTTTGGAATAAATTTATTTTAGAAAGAGTGGACTCTTGTTTTTGTGGTGTTAAACAGGTACTGTTACCATATTTAAATGCCACTTTTTATTAGCTGTACTTTGACACTTTTGCCTTTGGAGATTTTTATTTTATTCCACTATTAAATTAAACAAATCCCATTGTTTGACTCGGCTACGTTACTCCAACACTTCTTAGTCTGGTGACTTTAAAGGGATCATAACCCTGGAAAGTCAGATGTTTATAATAAAATAATTTTATGAGTTATGCAAATATTGTTACCATTTCAAAACATACCCTCCTTGCTCAGACCACATGAGAAAACTAAGCTCCAGAAATGGCTTGTTTTGAGCTAATTGTTTTTGTGATGTCATGGAAACTAAAATATTTACATATATTCACCTGTTCAGCCTGCTGCAGGTTAGTGTTGCCCATCAACACTGAAGTTGTATGGAGGTTTCATACTATAATGATTTATGACTGAGTAACAAAATTTAACAGTTTATCCATTTTCATTTTTTTATTATTCAATTTAATGTCTGATTGACTCTGAAATTAAAGCAAAGGAGTTAAATAAGACATCATGGAATCAGTTTAAAGACCAAAATGTGTCTAAACTTTAGACACAAATCAGCACCTTTGTCAGATATAACAGCTGAACACACTCGTGACTTTCTTTCTACAACAGACAACAAATATTCTTCAGACAGTTCTTCACTAATCTGCTGCAGAACATCACATAAATGTTGGCTCTTGTAGGTTTGCTTTGCTTTTCACTTCATCCTAAATCAGCTGGATGGGGTTTAAGTCTGGAGACTGTGCTCCACTCCATGTTTTCAAGCTGACCATCTTGTTGTTTTTCCTGAGGTAGTTCTGGCAGAGCTTGGACTTATGTTTTTGGTCATACCAGAAACGTTCTAAAACTTTGTAAATCTGTTCTAAAACTTTTGACTTGTGGTGTATTTCAGTCTTAAAGGCACTGAAAAAACAATGCTGATTTGACTTCACTCTCAAACTTATTGGGCAATAATAAAATATAACACGCCTTACTGTTTTTATATTAAACTAAAATTACAAAGGGCATAAAAATCTATTTGATCATAAGTCATTTTGGATCATGTTTGTTGGTCCATTCATTATTAAATGTAAAGCTCACTGTGTTCAAATGATGAAGAAAAATAATTTAATGTGAACGTGACAATATAAAATTCACTTTGAAAAGCCAAATTTAATCCTTCAAATACAGCAACTCCTGAATTTGGGATGCTGTACATTAATTAACTTAATTTGTTAATGAGGAACATATAATAAAGTGAGTTCCTAGCAGCAGGGGTGTAACACCAAATTCTGGGCTCTATGCAAAAGCAGTGAACTGGGCCCTCCTGCTATTATTAAATATTATTTCCTTTAATATTTAAAGGAAAAGAATAGTGTAATGCCCTGCCCTGTGCCCAGTGAGGGGGTAGGGGACTAACCGTGACCCTGATAAGGATTAAGCGGGTGTGATAATGGATGGATGGATTTAAAGGAAAATAAAATTCCACACTCCTCAAGGACCCTCCCCCAATTTAGGGTTCCTGTAACTCAATCCCACTTTCCCCCACTATGACACCCCTTCCTAACAGTCACATCATCATACACATCTAAATACAGTCTTCAGAAGGACTCATGAACAGGTCTTTAAACTGACAACAGCACCACCTTGTGTTTTAAATGATACAAAATGATACAATGATGTTTTCCAGCTCCTAATCAGTCTAACTGATCAGAAATATAGTGTGTAACTCTGTGCATTAATGTACTGTATAATATTCAAAAGTGTAACTGATGTACAGCTGAGGAAAGTGAGGGGTAGCAGGGAACTGTTTTCAGGCCCCATAAGAAGCATGTGACAATTCACTATAAGATAAGAAATTATTAAAGGGCCCATATGTTACATTTTTCATCTTCTTTCATTATATTTTCTGTCATAATCTGTCTTGATTGGATAAGCTCATTTTAAAATCAGTCCAGGCTGGAATACTTTTATGTAAATGGGTGGGGCTAAAGAGTTTTAGGCTAAACAGGTTAGTATACTCAAATTTTTTTATTTCAAAGGGGTTTTTCATATTTATTATAACTTAATTTTATTGACTTACTCCAAAAGGCAAAGAGGATTTGGGATTCTATTACGTGGATCCTTTACACCATTGTTCAAAAGTCTGAAATAATTGTGTAATGTTTATGTGTCTTTTATTTCTATACAATAACAACTCATGTACTGCAAATGCTCTAAACTAGATTATTTATTATTTTAGATTTTTAGATAATATTTCACATATTTTCACAACAATAAGTTGTTCAAGGATACACATTAAATCCCGCAAGTTATGTTACTTTGGTCATGTGATGAGGCAGCACCTGAGAGCATTGAAGGAAGTGTTATGACTGGACTTGTGGAGGGAGTCCAAAGACGTGGAAGACCAAGAATAACCTGGATGGATAACATCAAGACATGGACTGGATTATCAGGTGCTAGCCTGCTACAAGCAACCAGAGACAGATGGCATTGGAGAGAAGTGACTCATCTGTGCAGCCTACCATCGCGAAGCGATGACGGCGTGTGACATGACATGACATGACTTTTTTATTTACTGTTGTTTGTTTAAATGTTAGGCAGCACGGTGGCTTAGTGGCATGTTCGCCTCTCAGTGCTGAAGACTTGGGTTCAAGTCCCCATCTGAGTAGAGTTTCCATGTTCTCCCCGTGTATGCAAGGGTTCTCCGGTTTCCTCACACAGTCCAAACACATTGAGGTCAGGTGGATTGGGTACTCTAAATTGACTGTGTGTGTGTGTGTGTGTGTGTGTGTGTGTGTGTGTGTGTGTGTGTGTTTGATGTCTCAGTGATGGACTGGCGCCCTGTCCTGGGCTTAGTTGAATAATGTAATGCCCTGCCCTGCGCCCAGTGAGGGGGTAAGGGACTAACTGCAACCCTGTTAAGGATGAAGCAGGTGTGTTAATGGATGAATGGATGTTTAAATGTTGATATTGTGCAAATGGTAATTTACTCAATCTCAAAATGAAAAATTCTAATAATTTGAGATTCTGGATTTGTAATTTTCATGAGCTGTAAGTCATACTGATCAACACAAACAAAAAAGCCTTGAAATATCACTTTACATGTAATACATGTAAGATGGGCAGACTAGGGTTCAGTCCCTGATTTGGGGTATCACACAACACTACACCAAAAAGAGTCCTTGGGCAAGACTCCTAAAGCTAATTTCACTGCCAAATGCATAAATGTTAATGGCTGAGAACATTCAGAACAGAAGTTGATTAACTAACTTTGTGGATTTCATAAAAATTTACAAAGACAAGATGAATCTGAGACAATGCAAAAGACAAAACCATCAATATTATCCCTACTGACATTCATATACATATTGCCACTAAACATTATTATACTCATGTTTTCAGAGGAGTCAGGTGATTATCAGCCACCAGGCTAACAAGCTCCAATAACATAATCTGTCTTATTGAACAACATGAGAATCACACATAGCATATTGTATGATTAATGCAGTCTGAACACATTAGGCTGTGAGAATATGTGTCTGAAGCAGTGAGCATCCTTATCCACGGTGCCCAGGGAGCAGTTGGGGGTTAGGTGCCTTGCTAAAACAGAGCTTTTTTTTAAATAATGAAATAAAACAACTTCTTCACAAACACAGGGACTGGAAACCAAGGTACTGGGACAGATGCTCCTGACTACAGATGCTATGATTTTCCAGTACAGCATTTCCAGCCAACCTGTCACAAAAATGTCACAAATCTTCTCAAAGTCATTTCACTCAAGCAATGTCCGTCTGCTATTTAGAAGAGGATGTACCAGTTGGGTTATGTGAGCTGTTGCTCTGGGCTTTAAAACTTGCACTTCAAAAGTGAAGGTGTTGGGTTTGACTGAAATAACCTGCGTAAAATCTCTTAATAGACTGTTTTCCACCAAAATGTTTCTAGAATTTAATCGTCTACCAATTTGAAAACAACCACACCCTCTGCAGTGCTGTAGAGAGATACTGGAGATCAGTAGTATCTGCTGGATCACCTCTCCTGCTGTTTCAGCCCTATTCACTTAAATAAAAAGCCTCCAATGATCATAACTGACTTGAAATTAAGGAAGACTTTCTATATAAAATGTTATTGATTACACACTTTCAATCATCACTGTCCAAAGACAAAGAAATATAAGCATTTGGGGGGGAATTTATGGTTTCTTTTTAACACTGTGTGAAATTTTAGGATGTTTGGACCAGAAGAAATAATAATTAAAATTAACATAGAAAGTTTTTGCCGTTTCCTGTAAAGGTACCATTTCTGAGGCACTTGTTTTTCTTCTGACAGTGACATTGTGCACGATTGTGTTCAGTATGACATTTCATGGTTGGAGATCCTGGATATTTTTTATTGTTATTTAGCTTTTGTTTGGTTGTTAAATATACACTCACCAAGAAATTAAACATGTGTGTTGTAAGCCTGGTGTCTTTATAATCTGTCTTCTCTGGAAATGCTTATACAGGTGCATCTCAATAAACTAGAATATAATCAAAAAGTTAATTTAGTTCAGTAATTAAATTCAAACAGTGAAGCTCATATATTATATAGATTCATTACACACAGAGTATCTACTTCAAATGTTGATTATTATGGTCTACAGCCAATGAAAACCCAAAAGTCAATATTTCAAACCATTAGAATGTTATTTAAGACCAATTCAAAAATTATTTTAACGCATACATGTTGGCGGACTGAAAAGTATGTACAGTATATGCACTCAATACTTGGTTGGGTTACTGCATCAGTGCAGTGAGGCATGGATGTGATCAGCCTGTGGCACTGTTGAGGTGGTATAGAAGCCCAGGTTGCTTTGATAGCGGCCTTCAGCTCGTCTGCATTGTTGGGTCTGGTGTCTCTCATCTTCCTCTTGACAGTAGCTCATAGACTCTCTGTGGGGTTTAGCTCAGGTGAGTTTACTGCCCAGCACAGTGATACTGTGCTTATTAAACCAGGTGTTGGTACTTTTGGCAGTATGGGCAGATTTTTTTACTATACTTGCAGGAGTAATTATTTCATTTAGATTTTATTTATATTTAACCATATTTATTTTTGTTCTTCTGCACTTTCAGTAAAAACAAACATGCCAAAATGTAAACTGCAGTGTATCCATAGAAAAACATATCAGTTAACAATGTTTGACCTTTTTATTGTTAACTGTATAAAATAAACAAAAATAAATAAATACTCAAATATGATATGTGTATGCTTATTTTACATCTTACAGCATTAACAAAGCCCTACACTCTTAAAAGAGACAGTTCTTCAAGGGTTCTTTAGTAAACAAAATGGTTCTATATAGAACCATGAACACTCAAAGAACCCAAATGGTTCTTTGCATGGTGAAAGGGTTCTTCAGATTGATGCAGAATGTGTTTTAGATGGTTTTATATAGAATTTTTTTGGAAAACATTCTGTATAGCAACAAAAAGGGTTCTGCTATAGTTATGATGTCAAGCTTGTAATAATAGAGGAACCCTTTTGGTGCTATAGAACCATTTTTAAAAGACTGCTGTATAGAACCATCTACAAAACATTCCTCATCAATCTGAAGTACCCTTTCACCATGCAAAGAACCCTATATAGAACCATTTTCTTTACTAAAGAACCCTTGAAGAACCAGAACTCTTTTAAGAGTGTAACAAACCACATGACATCTTAACCAGGGCTCAGTATGTCCTCCTAAGGCCCAGCCATTCATGTCTGTCCAGTAGTGGATTCGTTTTGTTTTTGCATCCAAGTTACAGTGTCACATCAAATAATTACAATATCATCAAAACGTTCGTTGTTGTTCATAACATTTTACATTAATTACACATAAAGTGATATGTTGGATTTTTTTGTACTTTACTGTTGATTAATGTGACTTATAGTTAATATAAATCAGAAATAAAGAATCTCACACTGTTAGCATATTTCATTTGGAGTAAATTGCTATTCAAACAGTATCAAAACAAAAAATGGGAAATATGTAATTTTAAAAAACTACACTGCAAAAACAGCACTACTTGAAATAAGCCAAATACTCCTAAATGTGATTAATTTTTCTTGTTTTGAGAAAAAACATCTGTCAATGGGGTAAGCAAAAGTTGCATGGCTAGAATTCTTATAACTAGCAAGTGAATCTAACTCATATGTGTTTTTAAATTTCACTAAAATGTCAAAAATGAAAGAAAATTGTGCTTCTTACCAGCAAAAATTGCTTTTCTTAAGAAATATTTTTTTAATGAATGTTACGAACTCTTGATTTTTAAATACATTTCTTAAATTGAGAATTTGTTTAAGTGGCCTTATTCTTTAAATAAGAAAAATAATCTTATTCTTATTCTGGAATTTCAACCAATTCAACCAACTGGTAAATAAAGCTCAAGATGAGCTGAAATATCTTATTAAGAAAAAGTTAGACATATGTTCTAAACAAGTTTTTTTATATACTTTTTTCGCGGTGTAGGGTGAACCTCTCTGATTAGCTCTCCAGTGTAGTGCACGAGCGTGTCCTCCAGATGTCGCTGTTCTTCCTAGTTAGCACCAGTCGTGTTCGCTAGGGGGCAGCAACCCTTATCTTCAGCTACTGATGCAGGAGACGTTGCTGGGTTTCACCTTCAGCCTGAACTCAAAGCTCATGAAACTTTACTGAAGCTTTCGGAGAAAAAAAAAACAGCATGAACGGCTCTGCTCTAAGGAACCCGGCTGTGGTGGACATCCAACTGAAGCGGGGACCAGCGGGTCAGTACATTTCACTGAAATCAGTCTAATCAGCAGTACAGAGTCTGACCATGAAACTCTTAGTGAAGTTCACAGCGTGTTTCTGACAAAGCGCGGTCGGGTTAGGCATAAAAAGCTGTTCACGACTTTAATACTTCACTCTAGTGAAGCTGTAGTGAGTGTTTTTGCTGTATTTTTGTCATATTTGCCTGAGTTAGCTGCGATGCTAAACAGTCTTCATCAGCTAACGGAGCTGCTCGTGCTAATGTTCACTGTAACGTTACTCAGAGAAAAGCCCCTGAGCTGGAGAAAAGAGTTTACAGGATTTAAACACACAAGCCCGCTGTGTACAAGAAAGGGACATTACTGATGCTGATAGACATAGAAACTAATTAAACTAATTACATAATACGCTTCTAAAAGTGTCCAGGTTTACAGGTAAAGGCTGAAGTTGTACTTCTCCACAGAAGAGAGACTGTTGGTCACGTCTGTTTGTTAGTTTATGGTATGAAGTCCCCTTGATTGTTGACTCTAGGGCACGTATGAATGTCTTGGAAAGTGAAAGTGTGAGTGAATGTTTTGTGAAACCCATATTTCTACAGCTTCATCATCTAAACACTGACTTTGAGCTCAAAATTAAACTCATTCACGTGATTTTAGCTTATAGACCTGCTGTATAACCAGCAACACACGATAGAGATTAGGTGATCTTCCAAAAGTGGAATGTTTTAATGGGTAAACATAATAAGAAACTCTAATTTTTGTATGTTATGCACACATTGGGAAGCTATTAGTGTCACAGTTTAAGGGTAAAGCATTATTATGATTATTATTATTATTATTATTATTAAGCTTTATTTACACTAGCAGTTTTAACACAATGATTTGCAGTAAAAATACATAAATAATATTAATTGAAGGGCATATTTTAAGTAAGAGTTAGAAAAAGCCACCATAAATCTAAATACAATATAAAAAAACAGAAATTTAAGTGCAGATAAAATAGTAACAGTCTAATTAAAGGTCTTGTAGGACAATGTCGAAGTCCTTTCAGATTTCACTCCTTTAGTAAATTCAGTTTGCATCAAGCAGTGTGATGTGAAAGTGAGTGTGTAGGACTGTACTGGTGAGTTTGTATAGCTGGTGTTATTACCATTACCTCTTAGACGTGCTGTAAACTGCATCACTCCAACAGTAAAACACATCTCTGATTGAACTCACTTTGCATGTCTTTGCAGAAATATCCTCACCTGGATCTGGACTTGGTTGTGGTTTCTTATCTCATAAATCTTTTTGCAGTTTATTGTACAACACGTCTGTCCAGACAGATAACACACACACACAACTGAGTGTATAATTTATCTTATTCTAAATCCTATTCATCTTTGTTCAGTGACTTCATATATTATGCAATATTTTATGTATCATTTGAATTTTATGCACTGCTGTAATATTCCAGTATGAACTTTGACTTGTGATAAGGTAAGAGTGGATTGGTTTGTCAGCTGATGTTTTAAAATTGGCACAGTGAAATACATTGAAGGAAGTGATTTGTTTTGTTTGCTCATTCTGAACATCATAAATATGTGTACCTGTTTTTAACTAAAGAGTATCGGTAACGTTTTGAAGAGTAATTCATGTAAAGCCACATCGTGTTGTTCGTTGTTCTTCAGGTCTGGGGTTCAATATCGTAGGAGGAGTTGACCAGCAGTATTTGATGAATAACAGCGGCATATTCGTAGCCAAGATCAAAGAGAATGGAGCTGCAGCTCAGGATGGACGACTGCTGGAGGGGGACAAGATACTTGCAGTAATCATGCTCTTAACTCTTTAACATCCTCAACAAGAAAAAAGAAACTGAATTACTATTTTTGGGTGGGGTGAGGTGGGGTGAGGTGAGGTGGGGTTCAGTAATAAAATCATTCACTGTTTTTATGTTCACTTTAGAAAATTAGAGCACTTTATGATCAAATCAGAACAAACTACAATTACAAAAACTGCAATAACATGTTAATTTATTTCACTTTTTAAACACCTCACTCATCTGTGTGGTGGTGTAACAGCATTAATGGTGAACAGCATTTGATCCAGTTTATTCCTTGTGTTATGGCTATGAAGCTGCTATGTTATGGCTATGTTTTATGATCTAACATACCTCTACTGATTGGTAGAGATGGCACAATCACATTGTGTTAAGTTCAGCGCCTTCTTCAAGAAGATATAATGACTTAAATGTGCACTACCAAATGATTGAGCAGAAATTGTTCAGCCAGAAATAAAAATTTATTAACATGGTTGTTGACACTTGTATGCTGCCGGTGCAGGTAAAATCAGTTTTACACGTTTGTTTGTTTTATTTAGATAAATGGTCATAAGCTTGAGAATCTGTCACATGCTGCTGCAGTGGAACTGTTCAGATCAGCTGGAGAAGACGTCCAGCTACGTGTTCAGCAGAGAGTGAGTAGTTGTCTCTTTCTTGCTCTTTCTGTTTCCCTCTTTCACTCTTTTTTTTCCTCACAATGTCTATCTCTCAATCTGTCTGTGTCTTGCTCTTTCTCTATTTGACGGTAGTTAGTACATAATGAAGTACATTAAGGCTAATTGTGTGTGTGTGTGTGTGTGTGTGTGTGTGTGTGTGTGTGTGTGGTCTCTGCAGCTCCCACTCACTGTGAACGGTCCTGCAAACTCTCGTCATGATGGTGATTCGTCTTCATCTTTGGGAACTGTGGCGCTTGTTGGTTTCGTGATTGCAGCAGTGGCAGTAGTAACTTTGGTTCTGTACAAACGTCCTGGAGGTTACCGAAGGCCATTTTAACCCCTTTGCAAACATCACTCATTTTAAAGACAAACCTTATGAACTGTTTTTACTGAGGGCCAAAAATAACAGTAAAATAGAAACAGTACGGCAAGAGTAGCTAAATGTTTCCCTAAACACAAAATTAATATAATTAGCACTGCAACAGTTAGCAATATATTGAATGATAATCGTAGACGCATAACCAAAGTCCTAAACCGCTTATGTCATACCTTGGTGTCGCAGCGGTTTGATGAGTTAGAGATTATTTTGATGGTGAAAGAGATGGATGGGAATGGAGAATCTGCTGTAACCTTACAAAGGGAACAGTGAGACCCTACAAAGACGCTGTGGAATCTTCCAGCTCGGAGCTGGTCCTTCTCCTGACAGTGTATGAACAAAGCCAGATTTGTGAACGCCAGAAGCTTGTGTTCAAGAAATTTAAATGCAGCGTATGTGACAAACCCTTTGACAGGTGGCTGGTTTTACTCAAGGCGATAATGCGCAGGTAATGGCCCTTTGTAAACCAGATGCTCTGTATCTGCTCTGCTTCTGTACAGTTGACCTGTCTGTCTGTGTGTGCGTGTATGTAAAGTTCCTCTCACTCACTGGCTGTAGTGGAGGTGTGTGTGTGTGTGTGTTTGCACTGTGAGGTCTGTCCCCATTGGAGCTGATTAAGGATGTTTGTCCTTCTTTAATGGTCTTGGCAGAAAGAACTGTGTTCACCTTGTCTCTCATATTTGTACGTTTATTCAGTTTAAGTTTTCACCGTTTTTTCCTCTTGTAATCTGTTCTTTAGTTAGGCGGAGGAAAATTAGTTGTTTCTCGTGTTTGAGTTAACACTTGGTTGAATTTTCAATCTAATCATATTTGTTTACTCGCTCAGTTGAGAGGGTGCCTTTATAAGAAGGAAAACAATAACACAGCTTACAGATGGAAATGATTGCACAGGTATCCACCCTTATCTGTAAAGGTTACTCATGGAAACTGTACTTGATTTGCTTTTGCTGTTCTCTTTCTGGCGCTACAGTGACCCAGTGCTGCCCTCTGCTGTCTGGGATGTGCAAGTGCAGCTAAATGTAGAAGTGTTTATAACCTAGTGGTCCAGTTTTTGTATGCACGTTGTCATTTTTGTGTGTGTTTTGAAGGTTCTGCCGTTTGGCTAAATGGGGGGATCTGCTCTAAAGGCCTTATCAGCATGAATGAAATGACCTTCATTGTCCTGTCACTACCAGGACAATGTATGGTAAACAGGTGTCAAGTAACGAAGTACAAATAATTAGTTACTATACTTAAGTAGAAATTTTGGTTATTTATACTTTACTGGAGTAATTATTTTCAGACGACTTTTTACTTCTACTTACTTACATTTTCATGCAATTATCGGTATTTTCTACTCCTTACATTTTAAAAACAGCCTCGTTATTTCTACGCATTTCATTTTGGTTTGTCATCATTCAAAAAACATCCAGATAAACTTCACCATCCAGAAAGAGTGAATGTGATTGGATGATAAGTATAAACATACCATTCTGATACCCTGTTGATAAGTGATCCATCACACCTGCACATCACGTGTGTCGTCACTCTCCAGTAAGCTCAGTACTACACGTATATGGTCCATTAATATATTTGAAATGACTAAAATGTTTTCATTTTCAAGGGGCAAATATGCAGCTGAAACAAGTAGCCAGTACATCCCAAAAACATCAACATTATCATTTTAATATAACATTATCGTCATTATGGCATTTAGAAATATGCCCCTGTGGGGCAGACTAAGTTTTGACATTTGTTTTCCTTACATTACTTTTACTTTTGTACTTTAAGTAGTTTTGAAACCATTTTTTTTTTACTTTTACTTCAGTAAAAAGCTTAAGTTGATACTTCAACTTCTATAAAAGTCTTTTTAAACCCTAGTATCTATACTTCTACCTGAGTAATGAATGTCAATACTTTTGACACCTTTGATGGTAAAACAAGGGACAGTGTGTTAGAATATAGGGTAACGCTGTAGGGATATGTTAGGGTGTAGAGGGGAAACTTAAGTATGAAAGTACAACTATGCATATAGTGTTGGAGTGTACGGTAAAACAAAGGATACTGTGGTAAGGTGTATGATAAAGCTAGGGATGTTGTGCCAGGGTGTATAGGGTGAAGCTAGGGATGGTGCATTAGGATGTGTATTAAACTTAGAATAGTGAGAGAGGGTGCATCACAAAACTAAGGACTGTGAATTGGGCTTGGTGGTAAAGTTAGAGAGGGTGAGAAATTGTGAGTTATGGAATAGGACGTACTGTTCAGCTCTTAGAAGACATCAAGGAAGAAAATAAACAAGCCCAAACTCAGTGGTTTGTCAGAAATAACCTCAGAAGGTATAACAGTTATTCTGTTAGTTTGTTTTGGAGATGTAATAACATTAAAGCTTTTCAGCTGTTAAGTTCAAAGAACTCAAAATGATAAGGTAGCCAAGATGCAACCATTATAGTTAGTTGCAGTATATGTTAACAATATGTGGTAAGTATTATGAATACTGGGATGGATGTCTGCATCGTCTTGGATGAGAACATCCGGTGAGTCATAACTGGTCTACACTGGAGACACTGATCTATATGAGCTGGTGTCTATGAGCCTATGGCACTGTCCCACAGACAAGACACAAGGTTTCAGGTAGTGAATTTTTTGTCTAAACGAGCCTGACAAAGAGACATGGGACATACCCATCAGATTCCACTCCATTCAGACCTGTTTCCACACACACAACATACAGCACTGACTCTACAGCATAGACTGCAATACTGTATGCACAGAAATGACTGTACAGTTAGGCTGTACATTACTGATTCTACAGCACTGACCATACAAGAATGTCTACAGCATTGACTCAACAGAATTAGTTCTGCAGAACTGACTACACAGCAATACATCAATGGCTCTACAGTTTTAACTGTACAGTATTTTCTCTAGCACTGTCTGTACAATACTGGCTCTACAGTACTGACTGTACTGTAATGGATGTACAGTGTTGACTGTTCGGTATTAACTCATCAGCAATGGCTGAACAGTAGCCTATAGCTAGAGCTCTCCCTGTAATTCTAAACCTCTTTCCACATCCTGTCCTTTACTTCATCATTCCACCTCTGAGAGAGCAGAAGACTAGAAAATGGATCTAACAAATGTGTGTCTGTGTATTCCAGTCAGTGTCTTGCGAAAATCAATACCCAGTCTAGATGCACTCTAAATACTGCAGAGGTTTCATCTGTGCTTTAAACGATGGACTCTCAGCCGTGTGTGTGTGTGTAAAAGCTTGTTAAGAGATAAGATTAAAGATAAACATGCTTTCAAGTCATGTTGTACAAAGCGTAAAAAAATGAAATGGAATGTCAACAGTCAGCAGAATTCACATTTTCACACATTCGGTTAGTTTATTTATCCATTGATCTACATTTATTGGTCTCCTTTTATTTTATTTTTTTTACTTTATTTTCTTTTGCCATCCAGTGTCAACCAGAAGAAGATTGGTTCCTTTCGAGGTTCATGAACGTTCGGTGTATACAGTAAGTGTGGGATATGAGTAGACTGTGTAGGTATTGAGTGTGTGGTGTATTTGTGGGTGTACATTTATGTACGATGTAGACAGTGCTAATGCTAGGCATGCAGTTGGGGGACGATGACGAAGGGGACGTGAGGTGCCCCATGCACAGCGCATGGTCCGTGTGTGCAGAGTGCCGCCACTGGGTGTAGGAGTGTGGGATATAAAGTGGCATGCAAAAGTTTGGTCTTAGACTTTAATTAGCTTGTTAGGGTTATGGCTTGTTCACAGTCATCATTAGGAAAGAGTAGGTGTGTAAATTTCAAAGCTTTATAAACAGCCAGATTCCTCTAACCTTGTCCCAAAAACACAGCAGCCTTTTAAGGTCTTCTAAGCAGCTGCGTAGCACTCTGATGTTGAATGAAAATTGTTGAGGCCCACAAAGCAGGAGAAGGCTATAAGAAGATAGCAAAGTGTTTTTAGGTTGCTATTCCCTCAGTTCAAAATAGCAGTTAACAGTTCTTAATTAGTTACCAGGAACAGTGGAGGTCAAGATAAGGCTTGAAGACAAGAACAATTTTCAGAGACAGCTGTTCATAGGATTGCTAGAAAGGCAATTCAGAACCCCTGTTTGACAAAGACCTTCAGTTCAGGACCATTTAGCAGACTTCATGGAAGCATCATCAGAAGACAATGTTTCCTGCGTCCTCACCACAAAATTCAGCATCAGAAGTGCCCAAAGTTTTGTTTCAGGCCCTTTTTCCTTTTTTGTTATTTTGAAAATATAAAAGAAGAAAATAAAAATGTTTTGCTTAAATACAAAAGGAAATGTGTCATCAATAAATGTATGCCTAGATTATCTTGCTTAAACGTTTACAGTAACATATTTTGACCAGGGGTGAGCAAACATTTGTATGCCTTTATATGGGTGTAGACTGTGTAGGTAAAGTGTGTGTAGTGTATATGCGTGTACAGGAGTCAGGCTCACTGCTCACTTCAGCTGTTCAGAAATCAATCAGCAGCAAGATCAATAGAGACATTAGCAGATGAGAGCTGAAAGCCAGAGACTGGACATCAGATCTCTCCCTCTCTCTCTCTCTCTCTCTCTCTCTCTCTCTCTCGCTGTCTCTCTCAGACCTGTAAGTGGGGTTCTCCTAATATATCTGTAGAGTCAGATGCTAAAGATGCTTTGGCTAAGTTTCTGTTTATGTACTGAATTGAAATGTTAGATAGATAGATAGATAGACAGACAGATAGACAGATAGATAGATAGATAGATAGATAGATAGATAGATAGATAGATAGATAGACAGATAGACAGAGAGGTACATAGAAATAAGGGCTGTGAAAAGTTTTAACATATTTGATCTATATGAAAATACAGTATTTGGGTAAATAAATGTGAACATGGCGTTGACGGTGACGTTACTGTTATGTGTAAAGACATGGATGACGCAGTTAAGTCTCGGCTCGCGCCCGAGCTCTAGGGGTGACGTCATCTCTCTCATCACTCGTTTCAGTACTGGAGCTCGAAACGGCGCGCGAGGCCTTAAGAAGATCCACCCCGCGCTTTCTCTCTCTGTCCCTTTCTCCACACACACACACGCACACACACACTCACACACACACACACACACACACACACACACACACACACACACACACACAGAGAGAGAGTGCAGTGCACGTGTGGCAGCTACAGCTGCATGTTCACAGCTCGCGCGATGCTGCAGTAGCGCCTCCTCCTCTCTCTCCCCCCCTTCCCTCCACACCGCGCGCGCGCTCTTCGGGCCGGACTCAGGCGCGCTGCTCGGAGCGGTGGAGTGTCCGGATGAGCGGCACTGCGGCCGCCATACACCGGAGCCGCTCGCGCGGTCACAAACAAGAAGCAAGGACGGAGGCGCGCGCTGAGTGTCGGTTACTGGTGTGTCCGGACGTGCTTTGTGTTTGGAATTTAACACTCTGGAATATGAAACCGGTGCAGCCGCTTCGAGAGCAATAAGGCCGGTTTAATACGAAGATCTGCACGTTCTCTCTCTCTCTCTCTCTCTCTCTCTCTCTCTCTCTCTCTCTCTCTCTCTCTCTCTCTCTCTCTCTCTCTCTCTCTCTCTCTCTCTCCATCTGTTTCTCTTTCTCTTCTCTATCTCTCTCTCCATCTGTTTCTCTTTCTTTTCTCTCTTCTCTCTCTCTCTCACTCTCACTCTCACTCTGTATCTCTCTCTCAGGACCGGAGCATGGCCAATGAACCCGTGATCCTAAACGTATATGACATGGTAAGAGTGACTGTGCACGGATGCTCTCATGCTGTAGTTATTACTCCCAGCCTGTAGGGACAGCACAGCCTGCAGGCTGCATGTTTATTTAAGTGTTTGAGAGCATTTTAGTGTAGATTTTGTTTACTTCTGGTGCCTTGCAGATTTGACACATTTTATAAATCATGTATATTACTGTTTACTGTAAAATGAGTTATCCTCCTCAGTCCCGAGACAGGACACTTTAAAAACATGGTATTTTGTATTGAAATATGTTCATTGCAGCCATTTAAATGGCATAACTCAAAAAAAGTGCATGGAGACTGTAAGATATTCAGTGTCCAGTATACTGGACGTTTGGAATTAAGGGCATGAAATCTGAAAGATTTTGAAAAATTTGTTAGTACCAATACAAGATACAAATTAAATGTATTTTCTGAATTAACTGTTAGTGGAAATATGTAATACATGTTTTACAGTAACATTACATACTGATATGAACAAATATAAACATTTTCAGTACATTTCTACTATTTTATTATTATCTAATAATAATAATAAAATTATTATTTTTTTCTAATATCTAATAATTCAAGCACCTCTTGTACTGTCAGCCCTAAACAGACATGAGGAGGTGAGCATAGCATTGAAAAATGTCTAAAATATAGAGGAATACCAGTGGTTTTAAGACGTGTGTATTCACGATACATTACATGCTTAATGCAGCATTCAGTATTCTGATCCAAATGTCCAGATGGCTGAACATAAATGTTTTGTGTGAAATTTAAGACTTTGCAAATAACTTCCCATTGTTAATATCATTATTTTTTTATCCTTAAACTTCTAAAATAACATACAAACCAAGACATTTATTTTGGATAATTAAGTACATTACATTACATTACATTGCATTTAGCGGACGCTTTTATCCAAAGCGACTTACAATAGTGGGAAAGTACAGATGCGAAAAAATAATACTAGAGTTGTACTAGTATTTACTAGTACTAGTATACTAGAATTAACATTTGGATATGGAATGCTGAGTGCATATCAGTACTCATGGGGAGTATTTGGGATCACTAGAGCAGGTGCTCTTTGAAGAGCTTGGTTTTTAAGAGTTTCTTGAACCCAGTGAGGGACACCTCTGCTGTAGTGGTGGTAGGCAGCTTGTTCCACCATCTGGGAACTACTGAGGAGAACAGTCCGGATTGCTTTGTGTGAATGTTAGGCAAAGCAATGCGACGTTCAGTGGAGGAGCGCAGCGACCGGGCAGGGACGTAAGCTTTTAAGAGCGAGTGTAGATGAGAGGGAGCCTGCTCTGTCATCACCTTTATAGGCGATCGTGCAGGCTTTGTGTTTGATCCGGGCAGCAATCGGAAGCCAGTGTAGCTTAATGAGCAGTGGTGATATGTGCCTGTTTTGGATGGTTAAAAACCAAACGTGCTGCTGCATTCTGGACCATCTGTAGTGGTTTAATAGTGCAGGCTGGGAGGCCTGTTAGCACAGCGTTGCAGTAATCGAGGCGTGAGATAACCACAGCTTGTACCAAGAGTTGAGTGGCATGTTGCGTTAGGAACGGTCTGATTTGTCTGATATTATAGAGCGCAAAGCGGCAGGACCGTGCAACAGAGGACACATGATGTGTGAATGAAAGCTGGTCATCAAACATAACCCCGAGGTTCCTAACAACCTAAATAACGTATGTTTTGCTCCGTGACGGAGGTGAGGAGCGTCTTTCTCTGCAGCTGTTTTTCAGCAACCTATCTAAACAACCTAAACGTCCTTGTCCAACCAATAGAAAGCCAGAGTTGGGAATGAACACATAAAAGTGGGTGGCACAACAAAAAGCTGGTTGTTAAGTTAAAAAACCCAGAAAAATAACGTCCAGCATACTGGACGTTTGGAATGAGGATGTTAAGTTTGTTGTTGAGAAATGTTAGGATTAAATCATCTCAGTTTGTATTTCATAATAAAAGCAGCTGGTGACTTGATGTCAGCCGCTCAGATTACTGTTTGATAGGATTAGATTCAACTTTTGATGTGATTTGCACACAACAGAATTTGACCTCCACGTTTAGCCCATCCATGCAGTGAAACACACACACTAGGCCCTATCCACAGCACCCAGTGAGCAGTTGGGGGTTAAGTGTCTTGCTCAAAGGAACTTCAGGATCGAACCGGCAACCTTCCGGTCACAAGACCAGAGATACTAGTGCATCTCCTTAAATTAGAATAGAATGAAACGTTCATCTGTGTTCATAATTGAATTCAAAAGCTAAACTGTCATGTTTAATATTCATTACACATAAGTGACACATTTCAAGTCTTTTTTAAATGTTTATACTGTAATTTACTCAAAACTCAAACTGAAATATCCTAATAATCTGAGATTATAGATTTTTATGAGCATTATGCCAAACTGATCAACAGTAAAACAATAAAGGACTTGAAATGTAACTTAAATAATATGAAATATGATAGTTTACCCTTTTGCAATAAATTATCAGCAACAATGATTTTTTCTGTGTTTAGCGCTGTACGTTGACATGTAATAAAAGTGAATATTATTGCTTTCTGTTGTACATCACAATCATTTATTGGATAATTATATAACAAATTACATGTATTTCTGACTTTTTGTTAAATTCAAATCATAAATTATATTAAGGATTTATATACAGTATATTATATAAAGCGCTGAAAGCTAAATAAAACACACAGTTTCAATGTGAGAAAATATTTCCTGGTTTTATTTAAGTCATGACTAATTTCACGTTGTGCACTCGTGCCAACCAGCCCCAGCATGGAGTTAGCTGGCACCATGTTAGAAAGTATAAAGCAACACAAGTGTGAAGAAAAACTGCACGGGCACGAAAAATAAACTGAGAGGAACCAAAACTCAAAAGCAGAACCATGCCCCTCTGGAATGCACAGACAGTGCAGTTATTATACAAATAGAACAAGTTTACAAGATTAGACAGAAGCACTCAGATCAGATAAAGCGGTGACTGATGACGTGGTGGATAGACAGAGAGACAGATACATACAATAGAAAAAAAGCTGTATATAAGAAGCAGAAGTAGAAATGTATTGAATTATTTGATTTGTTCATGTGTGCAGCAGTTGCTGTTGAATAGATTACTAATGCACAACATCATAATGTATATAACTAGAAGCAGCAGTCATGTTTACAGTGTAGGAAAATGTCAGTTCAGACAGCAGGAAGTCAGTACTTTTGCTGCAGTAAAGAGCCTCGTTGTAGAGACTTGTGGTAGGTAAGAAAGAGCTCATGGTACACTGTCCAATTTTGGAAATCTTGTTCTTTGGTGATAACTCAAACACAACTGAACTGATTTTTGGGACAAAGCCTGAGACTTCAATGCTCAAACTGTAAAAAAGTAGTCGATCTGACTGACGTGCTACAATGTGGGTGCCCAAAAGCCACATCAAACAAGCCCCAATGCAGAGTTCTGTGTATATACACAATGAGGAAGTGACATTGACCAACTGTTCATGCACACAGAGGAGACTGACCTCAGCGCTTAACCCATCTGTGCAGTGAAACACACACCCACACACACACTAGAGAGCACTGAGCATACTTTCAAAGCAGTCGGCAGCCCTGTCCATGGTGGCCAGGGATCAGTTGGTGGTTCAGTGCCTTGCTCAAGGGTGCTTCAGTAGAATAATGTTGGGTTAGGCGATCATCCCACAACCTTCTGGTCACAAGGCTGGATCTAACTACAATCACTCAGTTCAGCAGAATATAGCCCTGTATAAAATACATAGCTTTGCTAACTTGTGCCATGACTAAGTCGCTGACACTATGACCAGAGTATCGCGAGTTTGAATCCTGGTCATGCTGTTTGCCATCAACAGCCGGGACCCAAGAGAGCAAAAATTGGCCGTGCTCTCTCTGGGTGGGTAGATGGCGCTCTCTCTCTCCCTATTATTACTCTATTCTATCAGCTTGTAAGGTTAGTTTGTCGCAGGGGAGGTATACATGGATGCATAACCAGGTGCTAAGGGTGTTAGCATGTTTGTTGGACAGCAAACGCTTGGAGGTGAATGCATTGACGAGTAGTTCTAGTAATAAAGTGATTAGGTTTGTCTGTGAGGGGGAACATATTCGAGAGCAGGCACAGGCTATAAATACTGGTAGATGGGGTGAAGCACGAGATTGTAAATTGCTGGTGGATGTAGGTAAAAAAACTGCAGGTCCCAGAGTGCATGCAGAGTTAACTACACTGAGGCCAGATATGGTGCTGTACACTGAAAGTAAACTGATAAGTTTATTTCATAGAGTTAACAGTTCCATTCAAGGATGCAGTTGACAAAGCATTTGAAAGGAAGAAGCTGAAGTATGTGGACTTGGCGGCTGAGGTGAGGGAACGTGGATGGCAGGCAGATGTAAGACCGATGGAGATAGATTTTAGGGGATTTGTAGCCAAGTCTGCTACATCCCTGCTTGTGCAGTTCGGCATCAGGGGCCGGAAACTAAGGGCAGCTGTGAAGGAGTTATCAGAAACAGCTGAAAGGTCTAGTCAGTGGTTGTGGATGAGGAGAACCCAGACTAGTTGGGGAAATGCACTATAGAGGAGCTGTTTCAGTAGTTGGTGATGTAGCACGTAAAGATCACATGGAACTGGTGGCACTGAGCATGCATTAACGGTGCCAGTGGGGCTAGATACAGCCTTAGTCACCAGGGAGGCCAGCGTGGATTTTATGCTTATTAAGGGTAAGGAAGGTCTGTAGAGCTAGCTTGGAGGGGGGTGGGTCTGGGATGTCACTGTTGAGCCTTCTGGAGGTGTTGTGGGCTTAATTCAGCGAAGCACATACAGGAAACAGATCTCAGACATCCACTCCACTACCATAAGGCAATCCCAAGGAGACTGCGCACCAGGAGAAGCTTCATGACAATTGAAAGCTTAAACCCCAAGGATGCAGCCAAATATAGACTTCAACAATGGCAAGAATATGAGCATATACAATCGTCAAATAAAGCAGTCCAAGATCCCTGTGAAAACTTGCCATTAGGAATCAGCCTACCCCGGAAGGACTGGGTGACATTGAACAGAGCAAGAAGCGGGGTTGGAAGAACAAAGGACAACATCTATAAATGGGAATACATCCCATCTGCTACATGCCCATGGGGGCACTTATCCCAATCCATGACTCACATAAGAACTGACTGCAGGTTGGGTCCTCAGTGTATGGAAGAAGACCTACATGATGTAAACCATGACGCCCTAAGATGGATAATGTGTTGGCGCAACAAGATATGATAATGATGAATTCAGCGAAACTCTGACGAGGGAAGGTGCCTACCTGATGACCCCTGTGAAGAGCTAGTAATGCAGTGTGTGGTTTGGGTACTCATGTGAGGGGCTCAATGAGTAACCGTAGATGGTAAGGGTAGTTGGTTGCTGATCGGATCATAAACGGCCACAGCAACCATAGGGTGTAGCTGTAAGATTGAAACAATAGATTTGTGTGGCTGCCGGTGGTAAGAGAGTAGGGTGGGCCCTATGTGAAGCTCTAATGGTTTGGCATAAGATATTTTACATCTTATCTTGTGTATGATTGTAATAAAAAACTCCCTATCATTGCAATGTCCGCTGGCTCAGGTGTCTACTGATTGGTCCATTCGAAACTAGAGACCTACACTTTCCTCTGAGCGCGTTGGGTCCCCAGGGACGGTGTATCAAGCGGTAGTTTGAAAAGAGGTGGTGATTGTATCACACACAACGGAGGAGACGTGTGCATGTCTTCACCCTCCTAGAGTCAGGGACAGTGCAAAGTGATAAGAAGAGCCACTAATGGGTTGGGTTAATTGGTGACTACTACATTGGGAAAGGGAGAAAATTGGCAAAAATGTATAAAAGAAAGAAAAAGAATAGATGAATGTGGCTGGGAAGATTTAGACAATGCAGAGAAATGACTGCATGCATATGTTCGGGTGTCCAAAATATTTTCAGCTTGCTCTGTGTGTTCTGTCACTCACAGACGGATTTTGTCAGCTGGCAAATTGTTAATTGTTGACACTCACTGTTGCTTGAGATAGATGT
>BRDA01001869.1:0-13083 GCA_036984385.1 Crenuchus spilurus
GTGTGTGAGATATGATCAGTACAGGTGTGTGATATGATCAGTACAGATGTGAGATATGATGAGTACAGGTGTGAGATATGATCAGTACAGGTGTGAGATATGATCAGTACAGGTGTGTGATATGATCAGTACAAGTGTGTGTGATATGATCAGTACAGGTGTGTGAGATATGATCAGTACAGGTGTGAGATATGATGAGTACAGGTGTGTGAGATATGATCAGTACAGATGTGAGATATGATCAGTACAGGTGTGTGAGATATGATGAGTACAGGTGTGAGATATGATCAGTACAGGTGTGAGATATGATCAGTACAGGTGTGTGATATGATCAGTACAGGTGTGTGAGATATGATCAGTACAGGTGTGAGATATGATCAGTACAGGTGTGTGAGATATGATCAGTACAGGTGTGTGAGATATGATCAGTACAGATGTGAGATATGATCAGTACAGGTGTGTGATATGATCTGTACAGGTGTGAGATATGATAAGTACAGGTGTGAGATATGATCAGTACAGGTGTGTGAGATATGATCAGTACAGGTGTGTGATATGATCTGTACAGGTGTGAGATATGATCAGTACAGGTGTGTGAGATATGATAAGTACAGGTGTGAGATATGATCAGTACAGGTGTGAGATATGATCAGTACAGGTGTGTGAGATATGAGCATTACAGGTGTGTAGGATATGATCAGGTTATTTTTGATGAATCTCACCTGTTTTGCGCTCCTCTCAAACACAACATACTGCTGACACTGGTCCAGCCGACGTTTCTTCATGGTCCAGAAGTGCAGAACTCTGTTCTCCCTCTGCAGCAGTTCATTCAGGATGGCTACAGAATAACATATAATTTTTAATGATAAAATTTGAACAAAAGAAGAAAAATGATATTGTTTATCTTGAACAAGTTGCAAATAACAGAAGAAAGTGAGCAGTTGCTAATCTTCTACAGTCCTGTGCAGACTGACCTTTGACTTGCTGCTCTGGGCTGCGGGTGTTGCTGGATGAGGCGGGGGTGCTGACATTGTTGCGGTGGATGTACTTGAGGAAAACCTCAGCATTGCGTCTGGCTAGAGTGCAAGCCTGAAACAACATGGATCATGTTTTCATCTAGAAACAAACACTTAAAGTCCCCTGATTAGCGCTGAGAGCTTCAGCCAATCAGTTCTGTGAAAGAGAAAATTAAATTACATAAAGTGATCACTCAGCTCATATAAAGTACTCAGCTTTGGAATCTGATTTCAACCACCAATAGACAGTGATTAGACCGTTATAGATGTATTAGTGCATGTCAATTTCATCTGAAAAGGTAAACTGTCCTATTTTATATTCATTACAAGTAAAGTCACACATTTCAAGCTTTTTTAGTTTAAATGTTGATCAGTGTGGCATACAGCTCATGAAAATCAGAAATCCAGAATCTCGCGTTATTATAATATTTAATTTGGAGTTTGATTATCAATAAGAAAAAAGGCTTCAAATACGTTACTTTACATGTAATGAATATAAAATGTTACATTTTTAATTGATACTTCTTTTACTTCTTTTAAATGAGCTTTAATTAAATAACATTAAATTAATTATGCAATTGTTTAATGAATCTTATAAATGATTTCCATTATTTTAGTTGACCTTTAGTTTTAATTAAATTAGGTAATTAATTGTATAAATTATTTAAAGTTTTTTAATTCAATTATGAACTTTTTCACTACATTTTACTTTTGAGTTTTAAAGCACTAGTAAATAAATAAATGTTAACATAAACTTGGAAATTGTGTTTCATAAAGTATTTCGTCAACTACACTGACTAAAAGAATATAATTAAATATAATGCAACCCAGACAGCATATGGATGTGGGCCACTTCTGGCTGAGAAATGGCACTTCTGGCCCACTGTCGGCACTGGCAGTCTGTATGTGAACCAAATGTGGCCCTCATTATGAAAATACACATTTGGCCCACATGTACCATAACAGATTTGGTCCACTGCTTTCTGAGATATGGCAGTGCTACCTCCATATGAGCCATAAGTGGCTAGCTTCTGGTCCAGATTTGGCCCAGTTGTGTGTGCTTCACATTTGACATCTTGCAATCTTGCCACCACTGTGTGACAATGTTTATATCTCAAGGATTCAAATATATGGAGATTTAGTAAATCATACTCGTGGAATTTTGCTTTATAATTTTTGAAATGTTGAGTGCGTACAATTAGGTTCAGGAATGTCCAAATCCATGTAAGAGGTTAGTCAGTGGAGTCAGTGGAGGTTTAGTATATACTAACCAAACTGATGGACAGTTAAAGAATGATTCAGATAAACTGATACCACATTCTAAGAAGGGAAGACTCAGTTATACACATCAGTCATAAAGGATCCTACCTTCAGAAAAGCTTCCTTCTGCTCCAGGTGTTTGCTGATGAGAGGAAATACGTGGTCACTTTCTGCAGAAGGGCCCAGTTTATCGTGACCACCACACCAATCCTCATCTCTGCGGTACTCCTGCTCCAAACTCTCCAATACACTGCACACCTACAACACACACACACACACACACACATGCACACCCAGTGTTACACTCATGTAGTTAAACTGCTTATGCTGTACCTGTTACCTGTTACCTTGGAATTTGTAATACAGAGTTATTGTTTTGCTCAGTCTCAGGACATGATCCCACAACCCTCATCCAGAACAGCCAGCAGGTGGTGCTGTGATGCTTTTTACCTGTTCTGAGGTTTTGTAGAAGGCCACAGAAGCATTTACTAATTTGAGGCGGTCTTCCATCTTCAGCATGAGCTGTTGCCAGTGCAAGGCCACCTTCTCTGCACAGGTGCGGATGGCTTCAGGGTCATAGTGACCTGCCTGCAGCATAGCCTCTGCCTTCTGCTGGACCTGCAGGGCACTTTGATGGGTCTTCTGCAGAGAGTTAGCATGGAACAGAGACTGGAGAGAGAGAGAGAGAGAGAAAGAAAGAAAGAGAGAAAGAGAGAGAGAGGGAAGGGTATTTAGATACTAGAATTGCAGATGCAGACTACTGGCAGTGTTAAGTTACAGGAAAAGTAATGTAAGTCAATTTCATTAATAAAACACATTTTAACAACAACAATAACTATTATTATTATTATTATTATTATTATTATTATTATTATTATTATTATTATTATTATTATTATTATTATTATTACTATTGTGTCTCCAAACAATAAATAAGTAAAAACACTCATAACTGTAATGTTCTATGTTAATTTTAATGAATGTTATTACTCCATGTAATCTTGGATCACTCTTATTGGTTCATTATTTCTGAAGCACTCACACATGTAAAGGACAACTGGTGTTTTTACGTGAAATATAAATCCACCTGAGACTGAGATACTTTTCCTACAGCTCTGGAAAATATATCAAGGAGAACATCTGGAAGCAAACTCTTCAAACTACACAAAGTTCAAAACTGTTTTCAAAACATGACACTGTCTTTCTGTTTATTTGCATTTGTTTTAAGGATGTTTGGTGTTTTTAGAAGTAACATCAAACTTATTGCTAAGACAAATGGTTTAAAATGAACATTCTGTGTTGGAAGTACAGCCTATTTACCATATATGTGAACTTGATTAGCATATTTTGCATAGAATGATGTGTCTCCAAACTTATGACTGACAGTGTTCATAACCACTTCTACATAACCACTGGTACCCCTTATTTACATGTCTAAATCATTCCAAAAGTCTAATGTAAAGCAGAGAAGACCAATTCAGCCACGAGACGAAATCCAAAAGCAATCATCTCTGTATTGCTCTCAGCAGTGCTGCTATTACTCAACATCATCCAAACTCCTGCTGCCTCCCTTTTCCTTCCTATCGTGCATGCAAACCTTCAGCATGACAGATTTAGGCCTTTTGGGGTCAGCGGGCTGCCCGTTGCTTGTCTGCTGGCGTGCTCGTCCTGACGCGGAGAATAAATCTAGCTTTAATAGCGGCTGTGTGGATGTTTACAAGCAGAGCTGAACAGGCAAAATTCAGTCCAGAGCAGGAAACAACAGCGCAGTGAAGAAGGAGCCAAGAGCCCAGTGATAAACGATAGAGCATCACAGCCTGCAGGGGGAAACATGTGGATATACATCCAGTTTATCAGAGAATAATAACTAATAATACGAGGGTCAGTCAAAAATTATTCTGAACATTTCTAATTTATTTGAATTTATTTTCAGAGACACATAATTTTCCCTCATAATCTCCTTTTCAATACACTTTGTCAATCCATCAACAAGCTTTGTATTCCCTCATTTAAAAGGTTTTGGTTGAGCTGCGAGCCACGAGTGCACCCCTGTCTTCCTCTCTTCATCAGACGTGAACCTCCATCCTCTCATGGCTTCTTTCAATGGACCAAACAGGTGATAGTCTGATGGGGCGGGATCAGGACCATAGTGATCGTTTTAGAGAGTGTTAACAGTATGGGGCAGCAATGTGCAGACGTGCATTGTCATGCAACAATACAACACACTTAGATAGCAGTTCCTCTGTGCTGTTTGAGTTTTAGGCTTCAGCGAACACTTCACTGAAATGAGCACTTGTTGACTGCTGAACCTTTCTCCTGATAATGTTCCAGTACTGGCCCCTGAGAACCCAGGAAACCTGTTGAGCATCAATCTTCCACCTGATGGTTGACTTCTGTACCTTATCTTGGTCAAAGCTTCCATTCTACTGTATACTCTGCTGTTTCCTCTCAGGCTCACAGTCATGGATCCATGTCTCGCCACCAGTAATGACTCTTTTTAAGAAACTTTCACTTTCCTTAGGCTACATTCACATGATCACATGATGTGGTCTGACATGCCTTCACTTTTTTATTAATCATACCCATCTAAAATTATTTTCCCCCCAGACTGTTAAACTTGCTTTTGTGAGGCACAAATTCAGCAACAACAGTGTCAAAACAATAACAGGGTCATAAATCTATATTTTGATTAAATTTCTAGCCAAGACTGCTGATTACAGTTTATATAAATTGTATGTGGTTTTGTGTCTAAAACAAATCAAATGTGAGGTGATACTCTATTTTTCACTCATTCACTGAGTTCTCCACCAGTGGTATGTCTGGAATTACCATGTCGTCACCATATGAGTGGTAAATGGCGGGAAAAAAATGCACTGTGCTCTGACTAATGCTTAGAAACATGTGTCTGCTTATTTAAGCTCCTCTCACAAGAATTTTAAAATATATTTAGATTCAAGCTATATATATTTGAAAAGAACATTTAAATAAATATAGCATCACGTTTGTAATGTGAATGCAGCCTTAGAGTATTGGTCAAAATTTTGTTTTACATTTTCTCCATACTGCGCACACAGTCTCAGATAAATATCAGCACCAAGCACCCTCAGAGCACAAAAATCAACTCACTCTTCTTTTCGTGCAAATCATAAGTGGGGCAGACATTTCTGTTGCGCTACAGTCATAAATGAACTGAAATAATGTTCAAATCTGCACAGTAGTTACTGTGGGGACAGCGACGGTACAGAAAGCATTGAATAGCTGTCGTAGTTTTTTTTTTATTTCAGGGTTTTTGCCAATTTTTATCCCCTTCCCAATGTAGTGGTAGCCAATTACCCCAGCCCCTCCGTTAGGCCTCTCCCCATCACTTTGCAATGTCCCTGACTAGGAGGGTGCAGGCAAGCACAAGCCTCCTCCGTTGCGTGTGATGCAGCCATCGCTTCTTTTTCAAACCACCGCTGATACACCATCACTGGAGAGCCTAACGCGCTTGGAGGAAGGCACACAGGGTGCCCAGCTCCGATTGGACCAATCAGTAGACACCTGAGCCAGTGGACATTGCAATGTGAAAGTGATAAGGAGAGAGAACAAAGATGAGCATACTAGTCCTGTGTATATGAAGTATTGGACTTTATTTAACAGCTTCACTTTAAAACTTGCACTTCAGCAGATAAACCTCTTGGCATCCTAATGCTAAAAAAACCCTGAACAGTCAAATCTGACACCCATAAAGCAGTCGAGTTGTAAATCTATCAGTAGTATTGTCAGGCATGTCTCTTTTATAGTACTGTGTGGATTAACAGCTCCTGCTGCATCCGTTTGGCATAATGTCTGTGTAATCTCTTCCATACAGAGCCCTGCCCTAAAGGCCTTCACTCTAAACTCCTCACAGGAGGCCAAAGTCTGATGTGTTTCTGTTTTTCTGTGTAAATACATGCATATTGCTCCTGGCCTGGGGAACGAGAGGTGCAATACTGATTGCATTAAGGCAGCTCCAGATACTTCCTGTGTATTCATTCAATAAAAAAGTTGCTAATAGGTTCTTAAAGGGGCTTTGTGTTCATCCGCTCAAATAGGTTCCAGAGCTGTGCTGATATACGTGTGTTTTAGTAGGCTGCTCTGATATGGTGGGTGTGTATATGTGTTTGTGTGTTATGGGGTGAACTTCTTAGGTTTAGTGAGGCGGGGATCATCATGGGGTTGGCTCTAACATTCCTCAAATGTCTAAGACCTCAGTAACAATAAGCACAAAACAAATTCAAATGTAAATGTAATATTACATAAACCCAATCAAAATCATAATACAGTGCCACACCAAAATTAACATAAAAAAATTCCCTGTTGTTCACAATTTAATAAAAAAACTGTCATATCTTATATTTTTTATAAATCGTATATATTATTTAGTTTTTGTCTTATAGCTCATGAAATAATCTCAAATTATTAGAATATTCTATTTTGACTTAATTACTTAATTATCAGTCATAGGTTTGAAATATGTTAATATAAAACAAGACTGTTTACTTTTTTATTAAATTATAAACACAAATGAACTTTTTCACAATATTCCCAATTTTTGGAGCACTAGAAAACCCAATATCACTAAAAATATGTGTTAAGAACTCCTAAGGCAGCCGTGGCCTGGCGATTAGGGACCAGGTCTTGTGACCAGAAGGTTGTTAGTTCAATCCCTTGGTAGGACATGACTGAAGTGCCATTGAGCAAGGCACCTAAGTCCAAACTGCTCTCCAGGCACAGTGGATAAGACTGCCCACCGCTTCAGGCACATGTGTTAAACTGTATTCACTAGTGTGTGTTCAATGTGGAAGTTCCTCACATTGGTCACTGATTGTGCAATTTCACTACCAGCTGACACAACAAACTGTGATTGGTCAGTTAAAAGTGCCCACAGACCTCCAGTTGCAGCAATAACCCAGAAGTTGGTATGAGGGCCCCTGGTGGCCATGGGCCCCTAAGTAACTGGCTGCTTATTGCTTATTAGGTGGAGCTGGCTCTGGAGATTGTAGTTGGGTTAGACGGAGGATGCTGTGTGTGTGTGTGTGTGTGTACCTCTATAGCCAGCTGGAACTGCTCGTGTTCTCTCTGCAGTTGCTCAGCCTCTGACAGCGAGCTGGCATTCACCATGCTGGCATTCAGCATAGACTCACCATTACGGATCCAACCCAGCACCTAAACACAAAACACACACACAGACATACATGAGCCAGAACACACTCCCTGCATGCAGATCTTATACGTTGTTACTAAATTCAAGTGTTTGTTATACAATACACGGACAAATGTATTGGGACACATTCCTTGTTTCTTCTGAAATCAAGAGTATTAAAAGTAAGTGCATCCTGCTTTTGTTGAAGATACTGTCTACTGTCCAGGGAAGACTTTAGACTACATTTTGGACCATTGTTGTGAGGTTTTGATTGGATGATCACCACCCAACCTCATCCCTAACTCATCCCAAAAGTATCGGAGAGCTATCATTCCAGAGAACACAGTTGAACTGCTGCACAGCTCAATGCTGGAGGGCTTTATACCCCTCTAGCCCACACATGACATTAGGCATGATGACAATAGGTTCATGTTAAGTCCTGTTTTATTGGCATTACTTCTCTAAAAGGACTAGAGAAACTGTGTGTGAATTTATCAGTAATGGGTACAACTTAAAGTAGCTGAATGCATTCATTAGAAGGGGTGTCCATAAATATTTAAATATAATACATTATATAGACATATAATGTAAATCATTCAGACATATAGTGTACACAGTTTATACTCTAAAGCTTGAATTTGTCACTTTAATGACTATAACATACAAGTATATGACAGTTTATTTTTACATTTATTACATTTTGAACACAAATGAACTTTTCACAATATTCTCATTTTGGAGATGCACTCCAAATAAGGAATTTTTAGGGAAGAAGAAGACAAATCACATTTGTTTCTTTAACCCTCTGCAGTCTGAGGGTATTTCAGACACTCTGATGTAGTCTGACATGCCTTGCCTTTTTTACAAATTACACACATCTAAAATATTTTTTACACACTTTTGTTCAGCACAAACTCAGCAACAAGTGTTAGAACAGTAAGAGTGTCATAAATCTATATTTTAATTAAATCTGCTGTAAACATAGACTTTTCTAAAACCTATTTTCAGATGTGCTGATATATTGTGAAAAACACACTCTAAACATTTCTAGCCAAGACTTTTGAGCTCAGAACTGAATAAACAGAGGTGTTGGCTACACACTGCTCATTACAGTTTTTAGAAATTGTATGTGGTTTTATTTCTAAAGCTTAACTAATGTGAGGTGACATGTTTTACTCATTCAGTTATTAGATGAATATGAGGTGAGATGTCTTTGTTCATGTCCAGATTCCACACATACCAAGGCTGCTACTCCACCAATGGAAAGTCTGGAATTACCATGTCATTATCATATGAATGACAGCATGAGTCTTTTGGCGGGAAAATATACATAGCTGCCTGATTCTTTCTCACAGATGTGTCTCTGCTTATTTAAGCTCCTCTCACAAGAATCTAAAAATATATTTTGATTCAAGCTATATATTTAAAAAAACTCTTTAGCTTTCTTGGGGTATGTTTAGATTTGTTTCTAGAATAAAATCTTGCAGTTATATATTTCATTAATATGCCACTGGACTCCAGAGGGTTAAAGAATCTTTTATATTGTAAATATGCAGAGCAGAGGTGTGAAGATGATCTACATAATGTGATGTAGATGTGCTGAAATTCTAAACAATTCTATACACAGTAGACTTTACCTCCTAACCAAGAACCACACAATACCCTTCATTTTAAATAATTCATAAATAAAATGTTTTGAAACAACCTTGTATGTCCAAAAATAAGAACATATTATTTTTTCAAGAATTAAAAAAATTTTCTTTTTACCCCTAACATCATATCTATCTTTCCCATCTCAACATTCATCCTCAGTCCTCTACCATTCCTCTCCATTAGCACTTATGTAAGTGGAGGCACTCGATGCTTGTGCCAGGGGACATGCTTTGGCCCTCGATTAGAGCCTGAATGAGATTAGCCGTGAGAGAGCAGGAGGGAGACACCAGAGCCACAGTAGCCATCAGCATATGGCTAAATTACACTCTATTGATCTCCAGTCTGGACCACTGAAACTGACGGAGCCAAAATGGCTCTATATGGGACAATATAAACATACTAAAGTAGCATAAGAGCTGTAGAGGGTCGAGTTATTGTACTTTACTTTGGAGCCATTACATATGATGGCTCTACACCTTGTCATTCATACCCCTATTCATAAGAGTACTGTAAAATACAAAGAACAATAAACTGTAAGAGCTATACTTGGCAACCGGGTACAAACTATAAACTGAGATATTAAATCTATAGTCAATTTTTATATTATTTTTATGCAAATGACATCATACTGGAAGTGCAGATGGTGCTAAATTCATCTGCTGCAGCGACTGCATTCAAACGCGGCACCTGGCACTAAAGTTTGCAAAGTGTCCCCAGTGACAGGACCTGTATGAGGAGCTGTTAGTAGCTGCAGCTGTGCTTTTCTTTTCTGAAGGCTTAAGTTCATGCATGTACAGTCATTAAAGTGTGAACTGGGCTAGACACTTTATGTCCAAATATTTGTGGACACTTTAAGTTGCATCCATTTGCGGACAGGCACACACAGCTTGTCGAGATCCTGTAGAGAAGAACTGCCAATAGAATAGGATTAAACATGAACCTACTGGCACCATGTCTAATGCCACGTGTGGGCTAGAGGGATATAAAGCCCCCCAACATTGAGCTGTGAAGCAGTGGGACTGTGTTATCTGCTGCAGTACTTTTGGGATGAGCTGGGGAGTAGGGGATGATGTACAGTCACTCCAACAAAAGCAGTTTAATACCATTGATTTCAGAAAAAACAATGAATTTGGTGTCCCAATACTTTTATCCCTGTACTGTATAATACTTGCCCCAGTTCTACAGCCTGAGAGATGTACAAGTGTGTATGTTTCTACACTGTTTATACTTCGCAAACCGCTGCAGAGGAACAACATCAATAATTTACAGACCTTCTGCAACGCTATTGCAACTCGGCACGATTTCTTAGCCATGACTCTGTATTTCTGTGATATAGGATAAACAAAGATTTCAAAACGTTGTGGGCCTGGATTACTGAAGTGTATGGCAGAGGCAGAGCTGCAGGGGGAGATAAAGTATTAGCACCACAGCTCAGTGGAGGACTGGCATGATTTATTCATGTGGCCACATTTTTACAAACAAACAGCATTTTCACTCAGTGCAGATGGGTTGAGAATGAGGACACGGCACTGTAGAAGTACCCTAAACTGTACCTCTGTCTGACTCACTGCAGAGCTTTCATATCACAGTGACTTTAAACTCGGAGCTCTCTGCAGGAATCCGTACAGGGATGACGCAGGCGAGAGCGGTCAGACTACTGGTCAGATCAAGTGTGTTTAAAAGTGTTTTTGTGAGTTGAATCTATAATGTATGAGTATATGAGTGTGTGTGATGCATGTTTAACTGCTGTAGCTCTGCTCGTACAACAGACACAGATGTTCACACAGTGAAAGATTATTTTACTCAAGTTTGCGCATCATTTTCACCTGATTAACTACATCAACATATGTTAAGTAAAAGACAAACTCATGCTGCACGCAATCATGTGAACAGGAGCTTTTTAGTGTCCTGCATGTATACACAGTAAATCTGCCAGTGTTAAATCAACACTATTACAGTTAACTTAACACTGAGAGTGTTACATTTTGACACCCTCAGTGTTAATTTAACTCTAATAGTGTTGATTTAACACTGGCAGATTTACTGTGTAGTAAGTGCAAAAATTTGGACACCCCAGGTTTAATATTTAGTTTATTATCACTTTTGGACAAGACCACATTTTAGGCTTTAATTTATTTCCATTAAATTTAGCAAATAACAGTAACTGTGTTGTGAAAGTGTGCTTACTTTGTGTGTGTGTGTGTGTGTGTATGTGTGTGATACAAATACACAGCATCTCATCTGCTTCTCTACCCAAACAACCACAAATAACTTAATACTAATGAAGATATGGTGACAGAAATGGTGACAACATTTGGAATAAATGCATCTCAGTCTGTGTGAAAAAGACTGACATGATTACAGTGCAAGTAAACACGTGTTATTGTCTGATGTCGGAGTGGAGGCCGGCGCCAGTCCAGACATTTCTATTGGTTGCCTGCTGCTGCAGTGAGACATTAAAGCCCTCAGTTATCCTCATTGACAAAGCACATGACCATGGTTATTTCACCCTGAGAACTGTTCTCAGGAATTGAGAATTGAGAATTGGGAATTGAGAATTGAGAATTGGGATCCATGTATAATGTCTCAGTGCACAGGACAGGAGGAAGTGTCATGTTTTGAGAAAAAACGGAGTATATACTTCAAATGTGTTTGGATGCTTTTTCACACAGACTGAGGTATATTTATCACAAATTCCATCACCATGTGTTCAGTATTATTAATATTATTCATGATTGTTTGAGTAAAGAAACAAACAGGACATCCTGTATTTGGTCTTTGTGGGGACAAAACATTTGAAATCTGTGCACATGTGGACATTTTCTAGTCCCCATGAAGAAATGTGTGCTTTTCACTAATTAAAAGAGTAGTATAGTATGGTGGGCTTGCACAGGCTCAGGTCTGAACCCCAGTCTGCCAGATGGGAGGCTGTTTCCACTACACTGTGCTGAGTTACTGAGATATTACAGGAGTCAATAGAATATCCCCATAAATATAGCAGTACCTAATATGTGTGTATGTATTTCTGTGTTATTACCTGTTTGACCTCAGCCTGTAGATGGCGTAACTGAAGACACTGTTCCAGTCGTTTTTGCGTCTGTTCTGCACTCATGTCCAGTTCATGTTGCTTCTCATGAAGGAACTCCAGCAGCTCCTGAACCTGAGTGGCCAAATCTATTTCCTTCTCTCCCGTCAACTCAATACCTACAAAACACACAGACACACACACACACACACACACACACACACACACACAAAACATATCAATGTTGTGTATGGCACATGCAATAACATAACAAGCAAACCTGTTGATTGAAGTCCACATAAAGACAAATTAGCAGATTGTGGAAGATGCTTTTCACCTGCCAGTATAGGTGTAAGTACTGATCATAACCACTGGGTGGCAGTATATATCTACTTTCTCTATGGCACATAAATAATGCTGGATTTTTGTATTTTGGGTAGTGTAGTACAGTCACACCGCTATATATATATATATATATAGGATTGTAGACAAAATTCATACAAGCACATTACTGGTTCACTGCTATCACTCAGTATCATCAAAGTGATTAAACGTGAGCTGTAGAGCAGAGCAGGACACACCCAGGCTATAGGAGAGAGGGTGAGATAGTCACAGAGCGATTTGGCAGAGTGGCTGTCCAAAGCCAGGCCAGAGAGAGAGCCTTATGAGCCAAGGCCCATATGTGGGAGTGAGGGGGGTGAGAGATGGGTCAGCAATTTGTAGACTGAAAGCCTGTTTCACATGTTAAAAATATCTCACAGAGACAGAGACTTAAGGCAGGAGACAGTAAGAGGATTCTGTGGTGGTGAAGTAGGGGGAGAGCAAAGAATTTGGGAGGTTAGGATCAAGATGGAGAGAATATGTACAAGAGGAGGGCAAGATTTGGTCTCTTTAACCTAGTTTTTAACCTTTCTCCAGCTGGAGATCAGCACAGCTGTTGAGATAAGCCTGAGTCTAGTCTCTCT